>JAANSP010001348.1:0-15750 GCA_036850745.1 Homidia socia
GAGACTTGGAGGGTGTGGTCGTGTGATAAATGTGGAAGAAGGTTCAAGAGAATTGGCTGTTTGCAAAAACATCAAAAAGGGAATGGGTGCGATGGACCTTTGGAAACAGTGATCGTTTAAAATTTTAAATGTACCTATTCATTTATAGATTTGTATTTTTTGAATGTAAAAATGCAGGAAAACAAATAAAGGTGGAGTTTTATCTCGAAAAACCCTTGTTGAATTTTCTCCTTTATTTCAAACTTTTTCAAACTGTATGGAATTTGCAAAGATTTAAGTAAATGAATAAATAAAATGTTGAATTTTCTGGGCACTTAGGTATTTAGGGTTTCAAGGATCACCCACCATTAAGTAACCTCGTCTATCACTCCATCATCATGCCTCGACGGGCTCGACGAACAAAGGAGGAATAGGGCGATGAAGAAAAAAATCCCCTTCTCAATAAAGACCACCTACGTACTATAGGCCGGTAATACCGGCCCGGTATAGATATAAATACACAAGCTCTTATTCCCGCAATATCAGCTGCTGCTTTACAAATCTTTCCCAAGAGAACTTGAAATGTTTGCGATTTGCAAAGAAAATTAGAGCAAAATGTAAATATTAAAGTTGTCAGCCCATTTTAAATATTTAGAATTCAAACCTAAGTACCGTTTACAAAACAGTTTTTGTGATCAGTTTTATCATCTTGACCTACAAAATGACACGTGAAAAAACATTTTGTGACATATGTCAATGTCAACTGAATTATCCTCCAGAAGGAGATGTACAGGTGAAACGAGAAATGCTCCCGGGTGCTGAAGGATGCTTCAGTCTAAATGAGCAGTTATTGGTGTACTTTGTTGCAAAAACGTTGCTCAAGTTACAAGAAAAGGATATTATAAAACTGCTGACATTAAATAGATACGGGCGACGGAAATGGTAGTACGCTGCTCTATTCTAAAATGTGCACCCGATGCGAAATCATTGTCAATGAAGCCCTGGAACTACAATCTAAAGTGGTGATATTGCAAAAGAAAATGCATGAACTGTCAACGACATTGATAAAATTAAAAGCAAATGTCGACAAGAAAATGGACACGCCACCAAAAAAGACTGCAAAGTTAAAAAATTCTCGTGGTAATAGCCGGGCAATAAAAGAGCACATTTCAAAATATAACAGCTTGGCAAAAAAATCTTTTAAAAATAAAAAATAGTTTTAGAATCAATCTTATTTTGTTTTCAGGCAAAGCAGAACTTGATAAAAACGCATCATCACCGGGCAGAACACTTAGAAAACGTAGGGTGGAGGAAGTCTTTACCAAACATTTTGCAGAAAATGACGTCTTAGCTATTGGAGTTGGTTGTAATTATGAAGACGTGCATCCCACAGGGGATACTCATATTTCGAATCGCAATGAACTAGAAGAGACTGATGAGGCACTAATTCAACAAGAGCCAACAACAATTATAGAGAAAGTAGAAGAACAGAGACCACGTTGCCAAGATGACAAGGATATGGTTTCAGAAAATGGAGACAGCGACATGGACTTCGATCCTGATTACGCCAGCGATATTGATGATGACAGCGACTTGGATATCAATCCTCGACAGTACGTATTAAAAAGATTAGATTTCATTTTACATTGTGATAATGCTTCTTGTACGAAAATACCAATTTGTTTGCACATTTTTGTAGAGGGAAAAGGAAGCGAGAAGACGAAGAACTTGAAATTCATCTAGAGACTCAAGTTGCATCTAGAGACATGGACATATCCAAAGCCTTTGATTTCCAATGTACCTCTTGCGGAAAAATTTTCTTCAGTAAACAAGCAATACGAATCCACGAGTTAAAAATTCATGGAATCAAACATCATTATACTTGCCCAAAATGTCCAGACTTGAAGTTTCCTCGAAAGATGATGTTGATTGAACACCGGGACAAAGTGCATGGAACTAAATGTGACAAGTGTGGGAAGAAAATGAGTAGCGTTAAAAATCTTCGGGCACATCTTCAACGCATGCATAAAATGTTTTTAAGCTTCCCATGTCCCTTGTGCAAAATGGTATTCAAGAAAACGAAGCAACTTATGGAGCATCGTCGCGAGGTTCATGTGGCCAACAAAAGTGCTCTAGGGAAGCTTCCACCACGACCACCTCAAACCCCAGAGGAGGAGGAATGGTTGAAAATGCCATGCGAAATTTGTGGAAGCAAATATTTATCAGGAGCAGCTTTAGAAAAACACCTTTTAAAAATGCACGAAAGTTCAATTCCAAAGAAACAAAGACAAGCCATTCAGTTTAATTGCTGCTTTTGTTGGAGATCGTTCCATTTGGAACAGCGGCTTACAGTTCACATGAAAATGAATCACGCAGATAAAGCTAATAACAACGCTAATTTTCCCTGTGAGCAATGCAAAGAGAATGGTAATGATACTGCATTTCAGAGCTGCTCTCTTCTTTTGGAACATTTAGAGCAGGCGCACGCACACGTCTCCATTCACAAGTGTGCCAAATGTGGATGGCCATTTTCGAACGAAGTAAATCTTAAAGAGCACAAAAAAGTACATCATTGGACGAAACCTTTAACAGAGGAGCAAAAAGCAATGCAAGAATCATTCCAGTTTAAATGCTGTTTCTGCTGGCGTGCGTTTCCAGACGAGGCAAAATACAAGAGACACTTGAAAGTCCCACGTCATCACCCAGGTTTGAAATTGGAGTTTAATTGCGACGTAGACGATTGTGAACATCAGCTAAAGAACCCTTTTCCTAAGGTTGAAGACTTAAATCAACATTTAGCCTCCGCGCACACTGACGCCAGCCTGATTCACAAATGTGCTGTGTGCTCTTGGGGATTCGTTTCTCCTTACATGCTGGAGCTTCACAAGCTCAACCATGTGCATGCCATTAAAGGGAGACGTGCTTGTCCCCATTGTGACTCGTTTTCCATCTCGTTACAGGCATTAAAAAGCCATTACAACCTTTGCCACGGAAAGCATTTAAAACTATTCAAGTGTGTAGAGTGTGGAAAAAAGTTTAGAGGCAAAGCTTTATTAGCAAAGCATGTCATGGGAAATCACCAAAACACCAAGAGCGAATCTACTACTACGGAAATCCCTTGTGACCAGTGTGGCAAGATGTATGCAAGTCAGACAATGTTGAAGAAGCACCACCGTAACTACCATCAAGAGCGTCAGTGTCAAGATTGCGATAAAGTTTTTGAGTCATTTATGCAGTATAAAAAACACCGAAAGACTTTCCACGATCATGAACAAAAGCATGTGTGTCCAATTTGTGGTAAGGGAGCTTCAAACAGAGGAGCCTTAAGTGTTCACATGAATTTTCACAAAGAAAGAAGGTACGAGTGTCACGTGTGTCACATTCGAATGGCTGATCTGGACAATAGTTCACATGAATTTTCACAAAGAAAGAAGGTACGAGTGTCACGTGTGTCACATTCGAATGGCTGATTTGGACAATATGAAGGAGCATATTAAGAGGATACATGAAAATTCGAATAAAAAGAAAGTGGAGCCGTCTGGAGATTTTGTTTGCCTGGAAAAAGGTTGTGGTAAAGCATTTAATAGAAAAGATACATTGGACGATCACGTGAGAGTAAAACACAGCGATGAGACTCGGAGGGTATGGTCTTGTGACAAATGTGGAAAAAGGTTTAAAAGGGGTGATCATTTAATGAAACATCAGAATGGNAAAACATAGTGATGAGACTCGGAGGGTATGGTCTTGTGACAAATGTGGAAAAAGGTTTAAAAGGGGTGATCATTTAATGAAACATCAGAATGGAAGGGCATGTCCTGGATCGAGGGACATCATAATTGTTTAAAATTGTAAAAAATGTATTGGAATAAAAAATTGAATGTTAACGTGTCCAATAAATAACTGAAGTGTTTTTTGCCATAATTTTCGCAATGCCCCAGTGGATTTTTTTATTTCTTTTTGATAACCTTGAAACTGCATTTTATGTAAAATCACGAAAAATTTCTTGGAAATTTTGTATTTTTTTATTTTTCAAAAAAAAAAACAATTTGAAAAAATCTCTCATGAGTCAATTTTGAAGCCAATTATTTTGCCAATTGTAGCCGCATTATTCAATCAAACAAACATTGTATGTACAGTTTAACCGTAGTAGTATCCGTAGACAAATTGTGGAACAGGGCTAGCAACTGGTGCGGGGACTGGGGATGGCTCTGCGATTGGGGAAGCAGCAGCAGATGCAATGGCGATCACCATGGCGACAAGAACAAGGACGGCAAACTAAAATAAAATAGTCGAATTCATTGAATAAAATATTTGCAAACGGGAAATTAAAAAATACTGTCAAAGATACGTCTTATAAGCACTTACCAACTTGGACATTTTGATTTGGTTTTGGATGTGGAATTCCACAGAAAAGATTATATTTTCAAGTTTTGTTAGTGCTTGAGGAGAACTGAATCTGATGCTTAATTCGTTTCGAATCCGAGCTATTTATATGAAAAAGTCACCTCCTGTTCGGAATAAAAAATAAGGATCGACTTGAGTAATAAATAATTTTTCAAATTAGATTTTTTTATTACGTGACCTTGATATTCTATATATTTTTAATTCACGTTCTGGAACAGATTCAGAGAGAATCAAAGTAGACATAACTTATGTCACAAAAGTATAGTAGGCTTTTAAAGTGCAAACGCAAAGAGAAAGACATGTTACCACCAGTGACCGACCTTTGTTTTGAGGTTTTTGCGAGCCCCGAATAAGATCAATAAATGACAGGTAGAAAATATATAAATTTTATTTTTGTGTTTTGTTTTTGTAAAAAAATTGTTCTTGTAACCTTGCACACTGGTATGCAACGCTAAAAACTACTCTACTCCAAAAAAGATTGTAATCTATTATAAACAAATAGTGCAAACCTGCAAAAAAGTCAAATAAAATGGAAATGTTTTTTGCATGTAAAACTTGAAAAAAAATGTCTACCTGTTATACATTCACTACCAGCCAGTGGTTTTTGTTAAAGACTGGCAGTGTTTAGGCCAGGGACTAGAGAAATGTGATGTGGCATTTACAAAAAACGTGACATAAGCAATACATTTCATATTTTTACAACTTTTTAGTTCACAACAGACTGTTTTTTGCATGCAACTTTTTTGCTTCACTTTTTTCTTAAGGAGACATGAAACATGGAAATTAGAAAGAATTTTATTTCAAATTAAAATTATGGTATAAAATGAGTTTTGTTGCAGCTGTAAAATGTGTGCTGTATAAAGTACCTGAGCACGAAAAAGGGTGAATATACAATGTACCTTTTGAAAATTTTGTGCAAGATGCATAGTAAAGGTGCTTATTACTATTACTATTACTCCAGGATCTGGAAAATAGGAGCACCTACATCCTTTCAACAAAAAGTATAAAAGGAGATTGAAAAAGTTGATCTCCTCATCAGTTCCTCTTATTTGCAATACCACTCAAATTAATATTTCTTTTTAAAAACTTGTGTAAAACCACATAACAAATTTTCAACATGTCCAGATTGGTAAGTTATTTTGGCGTTTCAATTTTTAATTTATTGTTTTATAGAAATGTTAAGCAAAGCTTTTTAAATTTTAAATTGTCAATTTCCATTCAAATAGTTTGCTGTCTTTCTTCTCATCGCAATGGTCATCGCCGTTGCCACCGCTATTCCCTCCCCAGTGGCGTCCCCATTGCCACGTGCTCTGCCAGTCGCCGCTCCAGCTGCCAACCCACAATTGTACTATTTCTACGGTTAAACCTCTAAAACCTTCCAAATGATTGACTAACAACATGCAGAGTGCCAATTTAAATTTGTGTATTTAACATCTGTACATGAATTTAGTTTATTTCAAGAAAATAAAACCGATTGAGCACTTAAGTTTTGTGATATTTTTTCTGATTATTTTAAATGAGCATAACAAGTTTTCATTATTCTTTCGTTGTGGTATGGGAATGGGAATCGATAAATTTTTTCTACCAATAATAAATAAACGCTCATCTCTGCCTGAATCAGCGTTAAAACACTGGATAAAATTGAAACTTTGGTTTTATGCTGCTTTGGGGAAAAACTCAAGTATGCATGAAAGAGGAATATAAAAATCATATTCAGTCGAAAACAAAAAGAAAAAACTATTTATTGCCCTTGGTTACCTCATGCTTATACATATAAATAATTTCAATCAGGAAAACATTTCGTCCAAATTTTGCAGACGTATGGTTTTAAATTCCAGTTTGCTCTCGTGTATAGGTACTACGTGGTACTGGAGTTGGTTTTGAAAAGTAAAATTTAGTACAGAATTTCTTCCTTATTATGTACACATTAGAGTGATGGCGCTAAGAACGACGACGTAGTTGTAAAACCACTTTTTGCCAAATGGATAACTATTTAAAGCAACCAATATTTCAAGAATTCTGTAAGAATAGCATAGGTAATTGCAGTTACTGCAAAGCTGAGCTTGAGTTGCTGTACAGGAAGATAACAAATTAGCATACCTAACCATACATACACTGTTTGGATGCTGTACGCTGGACAACCTATGACCTATTTTTTCCATTTCTTAGGTGCGATAATCGTATTGTATTAATGTGATTCATCAGTTAAGTAGGTACCGCCTAGCTGGATTACGTTTTACGTTATCTTTGCGTTGCCTGACTCCTTAATTACCTAACATATCTAGATATTTACTACTACGAGTCTAATAAAAATCACCACTGTGAATAATTGCAGCGCAAAAGGCAATGGCGATTGTGTACATTGCCTAAGCAGGTATGATCAATGATGGTTGAGGTTGGTGGTACCACAGTATCATTAGAGTATAATTTCTCAAATCAAAAGCAACAGAACTTTCATCTTCTTTTTGTTCTTTTGCCTTATCTAAATTGGATTATGAATTACGCAACTTGATTTTATAATGAGACGGGACAAACTAGAAATTTGATGTCTTCACTTGTTTTATGCGCTAGCCATAAAAGTTTTTAATTTTAATAAATACGATTCATCATACCGACGTTTATAATCAAAAGTAGTATGCAGGTACAAACTCGTGCAATCTTTTAGCGCATTATGAGATAAACTATATACCTAAATAACGCTTATCTTCAAAATGATGATCGCCTTTAAGTTACTTTGCTTCATTAAAATCCAGGAAATGTGAAGAGTTACATAAAAGTGCATGGTACGACAACTATAATGCCTTAAGGATGCGTAGCATAAATTGCTGTTTTAAATTGCTAAGAATTTAACATGAGCCATGACAGTACCATTTTACAACTGAAAACCCGTGTCTTGTACTGGACACGGGTTACCAGTTAAATACAGAAACTTNCCATGACAGTACCATTTTACAACTGAAAACCCGTGTCTTGTACTGGACACGGGTTACCAGTTAAATACAGAAACTTGGTTTGTGTTGGCAACTACTTCCTTGATTATGCAAATCGCACAGTAAGTATAAATTCAGTCGGAGTTTCTCAAATTTTAATCAGATTCTGGCAGACAGTCGAGAATTACTTAAAGTTTCTAGTTTTTAACATTTTATCAAAATGAAGGTAGAGACTATTGCGGTGGCACTTGGAATAGTGCTCTGCAATCTTGCTCACCATGTCAGTGGTGGTTGTCAGGAGGCATGCGTTCCAAACGTTGGAAATACCTGCAGCATAATGTCTAAAGGTACACATGCCTTCCAAATTGAGTCTAGGCAAGACGAGGACGAGGCATGCGTTAACTCGGACATGGAAGGCAAGTACTACTGGTGTTGTACCAACGAGAAGGCGTACGATGATATGATGAGAAGCAAAAAACTTCAAGGTACACAATTCTTTGAAAAATGAATATTATTTTAACAATTTTAGTACCCATACCGTACTAGTTTACTTTCAAAGTACTTAAAAATACTGTATTTTTAACTCGTTACAATACATTTCTATTTGCTATAGAACTTCTTGGGGCACTCGGAGGGGCCGAAATAAATGAATATCCCCATCAAATTAAGTTGACGGGTGACAAGGGCTCTGGTTGTGGAGGAACCATCTATAACAAGGAGTGGATAATCACGGCTGCGTTAGTAGTGTTGATATTAAAACGAAATAAAAAAAATGCTTATAGAATTACATAGTCTATTGATTGGTCCTTCTAATTGGAATTCAGCCATTGCATAAAGTTCAACGGGACAACCCATACTACAGTTAAAGGAGGGTACATCATTGCCGGAAAAACAGACTTGGAGCAAGCGGGAGAGGAAGACAAGTACCACTTTAAAGAAATTATCGTTCACGAGAATTGGGACCAATATAAGATTGCATTAGGTCACGACATTGCGCTTCTTCATTTAGACCGTGAGCTTCCTTTGGAAAAGGGGAAAATGCAGCCGTTGAGAGTTGAACCGGAAAACTTTGAGCCAAATTACGGTGGCAAGGCAATCGTCATGGGGTTTGGAGTGGCAAGTGAACAAGGCGTCTCAACTTACCTTATTGAAGCCGAGGTTCCCATTCATGAACCCACCAAAGCCTCAAGACTCTCTTTTGAACCCTTAAATGCTCCCAAAACTCAAGGTGGATTTGTTCCGTTGCCACAACAATTGGGCGTGGCTGGCGATGATTCTGGATTTAGTACGTTTTATCTATTCCATCAAACAATTGTTTGGAGTATCTAAATTCAAGTTAAATGTAATCTCTGGTCTATTTGGCGCTCCAAATAATTCTTGTAATTTTAGCTGTGGGACAAGGCGATAGCGGTGGACCTCTCGTTTGCAATGACCACAATGGCAAGCCTGTTCTCTGTGGAATAGCTTCCTTTAAAGATTGTGATTTGAAGAAAGTTTGTAGACGACCCAGCTACTTTCTTCGCGTTGCACCTTTCATTGAATGGATCAAAAATAAAACCCATAATGCCGAGCAACCAGAAGACTTGCTTGTCGATGAGCCAATGATTCCTATGAAGCTGAAAACCAGAGACATACCTGGATACCTTGTCAGAATACAGAGTCTTACAAAAAGCTGTAGCGGCGCCCTCGTGGCTGCCAATAGGATCCTCACGTCACATGCTTGTGTTTCCGCAATCACAGAAGGGAATCTGTCTGATATAAACTTAAAAGCCAACATGTATCACTATAAATCAGGCACGCAGCTTCTTTCTAGGGGCTACCAAACTCAGTCAGGCTTCAAGCAAGACATTTCAGCAAACATTACCAAGTATTTGCATCATCCTCTTGCACTGAATGACGCCGTGGTGATCATCTTGCCCGAAGCAGTAAAGGGGGCTGAAATTCTCAAAATGCCCCCATCAGGGTATTCCATCAAAAGTCCAGCTGTGGAGTACGCCATGAACGAGAAAGTTTTTGGCGTCGAAGCAAGAAGATACATGCCCATGGATCGACAACTCTGTCAAAAGAAGCTGAACGTAGTTGACAAAAATTTAAAGTTACACCGTTCTCATCTCTGTATGCGACGCGTATACTCTGCCGAGAAGGAATGCGAAAGAGATGTGGGTGGACCCCTTGTATGTGAAGGCAAGTATTTCTGTGGATTCAAGACATTTAAAGGTTGTGGTATGTCTGGTTTCCCAGAAATTTTCAGCAATAATTTGGACAGCAACTTGGCGAGTTTGTTAAGCTAATGATCGAAGTAGATAAATAGAGAACAGTATGAACCTGTTGTATATATGGGAGTACAATTTCATAAAAATGTGCATGAAATTAATACTATCAATACTGAATAGCATGTTCTTTATTGTAAAAAATTTTTTGGACAATTAAAAAGTATATATTGTTTCTAGCATTTTTAGTGTGCCAATTACCTTTTCATATTTATTAACAGTTGAAATAACCCACCTGGTTAGCTTTTTCTTTGCTACTTTGCGTACACACCCCTAGACAACCCAGAGGTGACTCTGACCTAAATTAAACAACAAATTGAAACCACAAATTGTAATCCTGACCCGAACTGCAAATCCCAAAATGCTTATACTACAACTAATCTTGAGTAAAAAAATGAGCTGAAATCACAACCATACAAGTTTTCAAATTACAGTCGGAACAAAATTTATAAAACTCCCGTCATTTGTGTACTAAAGGCGCTCGCGTTTTAAGAAATGATTCCCCAACGTTAGTGCTTTTTAACGAAAACCACCTCTCTATGTGTCATTATTTTAGATACAAACTCAAAATTAGTGCACTTCCTTGTCGCTGAAGTTGTGGGTGGAAAAGCACATCAAGTATATATGCTTGATATTTGGGCAAAATATTATTTCACTTGACAAATAAGGGTATTTTGAACACTTGCTCTGATTAAACTAAATGGCTGAGGAAATCATTTTTACTGAAGCCCGTCAGTGTACCTGAAAAAGCAAAACAGAGAAGAACATTAATATCGAGTAGAAGGTAACTCGTTGGTATGACTGCATTTTTGTAGATATCTGAGAGATTTGCCCGAGCATGCGCTGCTAATTAATACTATTCATTTGGCTTTGATTAAATAACTCGAACTCTTAAAATCTGATATGTTTGCCTCTGCAAGGAACAACCTCTGCCAACCGTAGCATGGCGAAATCACCTTAAATACTATTATGAGAACTATACCTGGCCAACAACTTGATTCGTATTAATAAAGCTGTAAACATTATAACTTCTTTTCATATTGCCTCTTAAAAAGTTTTATTGATGCTGTGAATATCTTGTTTTGGCTATTTAAAAACCAGGAAAAAGTTTACCTACTTTAAAAAATTAAGTAATAAAAAGTAATGGCTCGGGTTTAAATATAAATTCCAGTGAGTGAGCATCGTCATTTGAACCGAATATTAATTTTTAACTAGATAATTTGCCAATGAGGAAACATTATCTTATAAAAATTCCTAACTATTATTAAATCCTAATCAAGCAAAGTTATGTATGTATATGTAGTATAAATTAGCATATCCCTTCGGTTACTGTAAAAATGCTACTACTGAAAATAATTCATATGCATACTTTTGAAAATTAAATCATTTTCAGGTTTGTTCAATCGAATTTATAAATGTGTCAGGTATGTCCAGTGAAAAACTTAAAAGTAAAGCATAAGCGAGCCGCATTGAGTGAGAGCACCGGGTCCCACCCAACAATGCATTGTGATGAGGAGTTTTCTTTCATTTTCATCATTACAAATTTTCGATTTTTATATGATAACTCTGGGAAGGACGGGATCGGTAATAGCGAGCGATAAGCTGTAAGAGAAGGAAATTATGAACTTTTTGTAGTAGACTCAATGTCATCTAAATGCATATTAATGCAATGAGCACCATATAATGAGACTCGAGAACCAGGAGTTTTTCAGCTGTACGTTTAGTTATGGATTGGCAGCAAATAGTATAAAAATAATAATTTTACAATGAGAGTACATGGCGTAACTTGTTATTTTTAAGACTTTATGTGGTTTAAGTAGTTTGCTAGTAAATATCCGTACCGCACTGTGCAAATTTTAGGAAGACTTTATTTGCTGAAGAGGTGACCGAGTACATATATCATATAGGTATGTGCCTGGTACATCAAGCCGTATTACGCAAGACAGCTTTTGGATTTAATTGGAGTTTTCCAAGATAATGCGGTTTGTAATTGTAAGATATGATCCAGTTTTCCAGCATACGCTTTGGTGTACTCCATCGTGACTGTGCCCGTGACCCATTCGCTACGTCACAGATAACAGAGAAGGATTATAATATGAGGAGTGAGCAATACGTGATTTTATAATGACTCCTAACTTAAGTTTTTGGTACCTGTTGAATCATTTTTAACATGAAAACTTCTAGGAAATGGAAACATTGTTTAGAAGTAGAGGAAATTAAAAAGTCAACACGACTGATGACTGCATCAATGTGACTCGTTCAAACCCCTAAATTATGTATGATACAGCATTCATGTATGAAACATGCATCTCTTGTCCACTTCCTCCATTTATTTTCCAAAATTTTATATAAAAAGAATTTATTTGCTTGAAAACTCTATCAGGTTCAAACAAGCCGTTCACTCATTGTCAACTATTTGTTTCATGTCTGCAAAATATTTTCACACAACAACAGGATGAGGTTGAATATTTTCGGGATAAGGGTACTACCCGTGCTGGCTTTATTGTTCAGCGCTGTTACTCAGATTCAATCTGCGTGTAAACGAGATTGCGTACCTAATGACTATACTTGCAAGCGCTTGTTTAAAAGTGGCGAGCTTCCCTTCCAAGCCCAGACAGAAAAGAACCTGCCGTGTCAATGGGCAGGAATGGAGGGAAAAGACACTTGGTGCTGTTCAAGCGAACAGGCGTATGCTGACCAAATGACAAAGATACGTGTTACAGGTAAATTTTATTTGCATATCGATAGCTGAAATCGCCTGATACACTTTAATTTTGAATTTATAATATATTCTAACAATTTATTCCCTTTGCAGAGATACTTGGTGCACTTGGAGGAGCGGACATAAATGAGTACCCACATCAAATTAAACTGGTAGGAGTCGGAGGAGACTGCGGAGGCACCGTCTATAACAAGGACTGGGTGATTACAGCCGCTCATTGCATCCGATATAACGGGACAATCGAGAACAATGTTGAAGAAGGTTACCTTATCGCTGGAAAAACTGACGTGGCAGATGTTGAAGAGGAGGACAAGTTTAAGTTTAAAAATATTATAGTTCACGAGCAGTGGAACGAGTACGATATTGGTTTGGGTCACGACATTGCCCTACTTGAACTTGCCCGTGAGCTCCCACTCCAGAGGGGAAAAATTCAACCATTGAGAGTGGAACCAGAAAACTTTGAGCCAACTTACGGTGGAAAGGCGATTGCCATGGGTTTTGGAGTAGCAAGTGAGTATGGCGTCTCAAATTACTTGATGGAAGCAGAGGTTCCGATTCATGAGCCAAGCAAAGCCGCACGACTCTCCTTTGATCCTACGAACGCCCCGAAAAGTTCTGGTGGAACGCTTTTATTGCCGGAACATTTGGCAGTGGCAGGAGATGACTCTGGATACAGTACGCTTAAGTTTTAAAATGGAGAACTATAAAATCACAAAAACTTTGTGTTTTAACTATGAAGCAATCTTTTTTGTAATTTTAGCTGTGGGACAAGGCGACAGCGGTGGTCCAGCGGTATTTGTTTTATTTTTGTCTTTTAATAATTGAAATTAAAGAAGTTAAAATTATTAAGAGAAGTTAACTCTTTTAAAATACTTTCAAGATATGCGCTGACCACAATGGCAAGCCTGTTCTCTGTGGAATAGCTTCCTTCAAATCTTGTGATTTAAAGAAAGTTTGTAGACGACCCAGCTTCTTTGTTCGCGTTGCACCCTTGCTGGAATGGATTGCGCAGAAAACTGGTAACGCCGAGCAGCCGGAAGACTTGCTTGTCGATGAACCAATGATTCCTATGAAACTGGAACGTAGGGACGTACCTGGATATCTTGTCAGGTTGCAAAGCCATAAACAAAGCTGTGGTGGGACCCTCATTACTCCCAAAAAGATAATCACATCCCATGAATGTATTTCCACCATGACAAACGGAAATCTGTCTGATATTGCTAACAGTGTTAATATATATCACTACAAGTCAGGCAAGATGTATGCTGCAATTGGCAGTATGTGGAACCACGAACACTTCCAGCGAGACATTTCAGCGAATATTAGCAAATATATGCATCGTCCACTGGGCCTTAACGACGCCTTCTTGTTCGTCTTGGGAAAGAATGTAGAGAAGGCTGAGGTTCTCGAGTTACCCCCACCCGGTTACTCTATCCAAACTCCGGCTGTGGAGTACACCATGAACGAAAAAGCTTTTGGCGTTCAAACAAGAAGATACATGCCCATGGATCCGCAGCTCTGTCAGAAAAAACTGAACGCACTTGATAAAAACTTGGAACTGCACACCAGTCATTTGTGCATGCAACGCGTGTATTCTGCGGAGGCCGACTGCGAAAGGGATATTGCTGGTCCCTTAGTTTGTGGTGACAAGTATTTCTGTGGATTCAAGACATTTGAAGGTTGTGGCTTGTCGGGATTTCCAAAGATTTTTAATAACCATTTGGATAAAACCATGGCGAGGTGGTTGAAAAGCGCGAGGAACGCGTAGTAAAGAAAATTATAACTCAATCCATTGATTGAAATTTCAAAGAAAGAATTGCTTAAATAAATTAACATTAAAATGGACTTTGTGTGTTGTATAAAATAAAATTTATCAAATTATCATTATCGGATTGCAAGTTGAGGTTTTGCGTTGTCGTTTTTATCGTGTTGCACTTTTGATAAGAATAACATGAAAATCGCCTTTTGTGGTGATATACCAACCTACCTGTTAGCAATAGGTTCTTGAAAAGTTCCGCATTTAATGCGTACATCAAAACCGTATATTGTATATTATGGTATACATGATAATTTTAAAAAGGTTATCCAAAGTTTTCAAGGATATCATGGTTATCGTAAATCACATTAACTCTTTGGTCTTGTGCATGAAATTTCGTAAATGTTTCTACAAATATACTGCTCTACTTAAACTTTACAGTGATTTAGGTCGGTCTGAACCAGGTTAGCATGTCATGATTTTAGTCCCAAATCATTCCATAATACTATTATCTATCTTTCTCTATCTGTAATAAAATGGTACGAACGGTAATCAAGATTGACCTCAGCAAAAAACCCGAGGAAGTAGAGGGTCATCAATTTCATAATCGTTACCACCCGGATATTCCTGCAGTAGTGCAAGTAAAACAAGACGAGATTATAAAAGTGGAATGTTATGATTGGAGCGGTAATCTTTTTTTATTTTCAAAGAATTTCCCCATTTGTTCAAAGTAACTTGAACTTTTTAATTTCTCCAGGTGGTCAGGTAAAAAATGACGACTGCGTTGATGACACATTTATATGGGATTGCTCTGTTGCTCACATTTTGAGTGGACCCATTGCTGTTGAAGGTGCGCAACCTGGCGACTTGCTGGAAGTTGAGTTGTTGGACATTCAACCGCATCCTAATATGAACTGGGGTCATACTGCAATTATGCCCGAATGCAATGGAGGAGGTGGATTCCTTGCAGATCAGTTTAAGAAGCCAGCCAAGGCCATTTGGGATTTTGAAGGAATATACGCAAAAAGTAGGCATATCCCTGGCGTCCGATTTGTTGGTAAGAGCACACAAACCATGAAAAACCCCTAAATAATTTTATCGCACGTGACGACAAATACCTATTTCTGCTAGAGCCCAAAAATTGTTTTTAATGCAAAATAGGAATGATCCACCCTGGAATAGTGGGTACTGCACCTTCCACAAGAGCTTTTAAACAAATGGAATTGTCGTGAGGCAGAGCTAGTAGCTACCTCTGGGGGGAAAGGTGAAATGTCAGTTTAAAATGATAGTATCAATGAGCATGAGCTTTGCTATCATTTCTAACAATTTCCCGAATTGTAAATTGTTCACTTTCTTCATTAGCGATGCTTCCTGACGACAAATCCGCCTTACTAGGACTTTTAGATAAGAATCCACAAGAAGCTGCACGAGTCCGAAAGGAAGCTGCAAGGACGCACACGCTTCGTGAGCATGGTGGAAAACATGATATTAAAAATTTACACAAAGGATCCAAACTCTGGCTTCCAGTTTACGTTCCCGGAGCAAATTTGAGTATAGGTGATGTACATTTCTCAATTGGGGATGGAAAAATTGCAGTAAAGAAAAAATACATAATTAATGAATGAAGCGTTCTAGTACATCTTCATTTGCCATGCAACAATATTTGGAACATGTATATTTTTTAGCTCT
>JAANSP010001349.1:0-15747 GCA_036850745.1 Homidia socia
CCGCTACTGCTCCGTCGTCTTCCTATTTTTTTGTTTGGTGCAAGCTTGGTCTAGATTAGCTTGGAGAAAAGAAGCAGCTATTTATATATAAAAATACCGTTAAACCGGTAAACTGTCTGGATATATTCAAACTGTAGTATGAATATCGTACTGAAAAAATAAAATTTTATTTTATTTTACGTTGTTTCTCTATAAAAGGTAAAGCATTGAAAGAAATAAAAAATCATACTTGAAGATGCTCATTATCGCTAGTAAATGTAAAGAGTTTTTAAACTAGTTTGTGTGGTCATCTGCTGAGTCATTTATTCGTATTTTTAGTTACTTGTATATGTGCTCTTGCTTACTTTTCTGTGACAACAAAATAGTCAAATTGAATTACCGTCGAATATTTAAATAAACTACTTCAATTTTGTTCTGCAGCCATGACAACTAAGGAGATAGTTGACAAAAAAATGCAAAAGCTATAAAAGGGTTTCCACCATTTTCTTTGTTCATGTTAAAATACCCTGTTGAGAATATGGTCCTTGCTAGGTATATTTTTGCAGTAACAAAACAGTACTTTTGTGACAAGTCAGGAAATTAAAAAAGCGGCGTTATTTTACAGTTTTTTTTAAAGAATTGGTTTAAATGGAAGATAAAATGGAATGGTAATAATCAGTAAGTTTGAATAGATTTATTTGCAGTTGCAGATGTTTGATTTTTTTAATTGTAGTGATATTAAATACTACAATAATTAAATAATGTGAGCCGACTTCTTGTATGCACATGATGTAACACGGTATTTTATTAAGTATGAAATCACTTCCATAGCCAGGACAAGATCTCACTGTCTTCTTGTTTTCGGAATGCACTAATTTTGTTTCAAATTCGATATGTCAAGTTAATAAATGGTATACCATGCAGATATACCTTTAATATGTAATATATTGTAATACATATGAGCAAAGGACTAGCTAACTAGAACAGTAGACATTAGACAACAATACGTATTTCCCAACTGGCGTTCCCATTGCCGTAGTTCCCACGCCAAAAATTAAAAGAAATACCTTGGAAATGTCCGCATTCATCCTCAGGTGAAACGTGTGAATTATATTATTTACACTCACTATAATATGCAGTACAAAACTAACCTACCACTAACCTTATTAGATGATGATTACTACAGCTTTGCCTTTTACATTTGTTGTCATCGTATGTTCTGCACTAACAAAATCTAGAGACTAAAAAAGCGCCATGGAGTCTTGGTTTCTACAAATACATACTACGGCTAATACTGCGGTAGCAAATACTAAAAATGGAATACAAGATTTTTTTCTCTCTTTCTCTTTTAATACCTACCAACACTTTACTTTTTCTTTGATTTGGTACTCTACATATAAGACGACATTCACATTTAAATACAAGATAAAGTTTCATTTTCTTTGGCTGCGTTTTCTCTTGAGCTAGTTTCTGAAATAAATACTGTCAGTTTTATAATCTAGCATATTGTTATTAATTTTATTACTTTTATATTTATTATTATCAGAAAAATATTTGTTGGAAAAAAATACTACTCAATAATCCGACTTTATGAATTACCCTTTGGGATAAAATAGACTAGGAAATGACATTGTCTTAAAAATGGTGATTTACATTGTCCTTGGGTTTAAAAACAATATTAAAAAATAAATACTTGTAAAGCTCTTGCCAACCCATTCTCCAAGTTTCTTTTAATGACTCTTCATCTGTTTGTCTTTCAGGAACCGATCAAAAGGTATCTGAAAAAAGCCTATCGATTCCTCCTAAAACAAATGCCAAGTATTATTTTTTCTTCATTTACTGATCTGTACTTAGTGTGAAGGTAAATATCTATAATTATTATGCTATCAATCAATCTGCTTTGTGTACCTGTTACTTGTTGTGAATTCGTAATAACGCCTTTTTTAAATAGTTTAATGCTCATAAAGAATACACTCCAATAAATCTAATGGTCTAGCTATTTGACTAAAACTAGATTTACTTTCTGCTTACGCTTACACGATGTATGTATGTAGATCCTTTCTCTTCTATATTGAGCCTAAGCGGAGAATTTCATTCCACCGTTTCCGATATCCGTTTAGCTCGTAATTGATCCTATTTAACCAGACGATGCGAACATGCATAAAATGTTCTGTTCGAGAATGCATGTGATTTTTCTTAAATAGGTATATATAATATGTAACAGTATTTTGTAGTGTCAAGTATAATTTTACAGTGTAATCCATTCGTATGTGTGTGTACTGTACTCTTTAATGCCTACTTAATATCCAACAATGTACGTATTTAGTATCCTACAGTATTTTGGAATAAATTGATTATTATTATTATTTGATTAATGTTCACATGATACCTTATTGTTTATGTAGTTTTAGCTAAATAAATATTGAAGACATAAACTTATTTATCTTTTGTATTCACATAATATAATATATATTTATCTGTAGTTTAGTTTAGTAGTAGTAATAATAATAATNATATATATTTATCTGTAGTTTAGTTTAGTAGTAGTAATAACAATAATAATGACGATAGTATGCACTAGTGGAATGTAAATGTCAATATTCTATGAAACTCGCTCGTACAAATAGGTGTGTTTTCTTCTCCCAATAGTTTGTCACGGACCGTGCATTTCACCTGTATAGAGAGTTTTCAGAAAGTATGTGTATGTGTGTGATGGATGATGATATTGATAAGTATTCTATATATTATATTAGCTACGTATAAGTGATTTTATTTGATAGACTTGTCCCTTTCCTTTCCTTGGTTTTGTATTATTATTATTATGATAATGTATTAAAGTAATATTTCTATATGATTTTTCAATGTTTTGTATAAGATATTTAATATTTTGCTGATGTTGATGACTATGCCACTAAAACTAATTACTTTATTCACAGAAAGGAGATGGTCAGTGTTGAGCAGCAAACTTCATCCTTTTTTGTTTTTGTCGTTGATTGCAAAACCAAACTCGAACCACGTTCTTTTTAAGATCAAGTTTCTCTGCTATTGCAGCAATTTTCTCACCGGAGGGTCTTGGTTGTACGGCAAAGTATGCTTCTAGTGAACGCTTCTCTGGGGCCGCTATCGATGTCCTTTTCCTCTTCTTTTCACCGGCCGGTAATACATTGGGCGCATCTGGATCCCTTCGTTTACTCCTTGCTTGAGCTTCAGCCTCCTCCAACCAAGCTTGCAGAATGGGTTTTAAAGCTATCATGTTGTTATGGCTTAAAGTGAGAGACTCAAACCTGTGGGGAGGCAAGCCGAAAAAAAGAGAGCAAACATTAAACAATAATTCCATAAATGCACTTTTTTATCTTGTAAATGGCTCAAGTTTGAAATCTGGAGATAAAAACAACGCAGTGCTGTATATCCCTGTATTTATTATTGTGCATGTTATTTTATGCGTGCTTTAATAGATATCAGCGTAAAAAATAAGATTTTTCTGTATAAAGGTTTCCGTCTTCTACATCTCTCTCGCTCCCTCTTTCTTTCCCACTCATTCAGCCGCCGGTTTCGTGTGTGTGTGTGGGGAAGCAAGAGGTTTGCAAGAGAGAGAGAAAGGAAGCATGTCCGAGAGGAATCCATGATGTTTCTTAACTAGGCATGACAGCTTGAATGCCTCCACCCGTTAGCTATGGTGGCTAGAATGTTTAATAGCGTATCAAAAACAAGAGAGAAAGGCAAAGAAAAGAAGTCGATGAGGTATTGAGAGTGGTCGGAATGGAATGACAGTTGAGTGGAAAGTAGAAAGCGTGATATGCATAAAAACTTTGCTCACTCTTTTTCTCTCTCTCTCGCTTTTCTTTCGTTCATTCCCTCTTGTAATAAATCCCCAGATAAAGAAGGGTGCATAGGGCGGACGGAGGTAGTGTGTTGGAGAGAGAGAGAGAGGAAATATAAAAATAAAAGCAAATGTTTGAAGAGGAGAGAGTTGTTGGAGAGAGGATAGGGTGATGGATAAAATAGATTGGATTTTGAGAGTGGAGCTTACCTACAAATGGTACTTTGGGAAAGAGCACCAACACCGGGTAACTTGAGATTGGCAAGAGCTTTCCCCACGTCGGCTTGCGTGACTCCTAATTTGATACGACGTTGTTTGAATCTCTCAGCAAAAGCTTCCAATTCTCTAGGGTCCGTGTCTGCATCATGCATGCCTACAGCTGGGTGCGGGTGTCCAGAATGAGGATGTCCATGGGGATGAGGTAAGGAAGGGTGACTAGCCGCTGCTGCCATCATCGAGTTCATTGCAGCTGAATGTGTGTACACGGACGATGGGTGGAGTTGGCCATGTGTGTGGGCATGAGATACTGATGTCGATTCTGAGGTCATCGGGCCAAGACTGGTCATCATGGTGGTGGATGATATGGGGTCGAGCATGTCCAGCCCGTCCATCCCAGGATGGCCCATCTAATTTTAATAAAATATCAAGGTTGATCAAACTCGTGCAAAATAACTTTAACAAAGAGTAAAAAACTACAGAAATTTTAGATTTAAAAATACAAGTATAAGTTATTCACCTGGTGTGGTCTAGGATTGTGTCCTGGGTGGGGCGGACCCATACTTGGATGGTACATCATATCGTGTTTGAGTTGGGGTAGTCCTGTGACAGGTGGAGAAGCTCCGGGATGTTTGCCAATGTCAACAAGGGCTTCTGCACGGCTCAACAAGCCATCGTTGAGTCCCCCAAACAAGTCGCCCTGCAATAATTTAATTTTTATTACGGATGAGCAAACTGACAACAGATGAGCATGCCTATCGATTTGTATTAATTGTATTTCGCTGCTCTTTTTTGTTCATTATCATTTCAAGCACAACAAAACAAAAAACTGCCATTTTCTCTCTTTCAGCATTTAACAATTATTTGACTATTTGATTCGAAAAAAGAATTTGTGTCGTAATAAACTCATTTTCATATAATGTTTGCAAATGTGTATCTAACCGACTTTGCTTTGTTGGGGCACTGTGAAATGAAATTACCTGCAATAATTTAATTTTTATTACGGATGAGCAAACTGACAACAGATGAGCATGCCTATCGATTTGTATTCATTGTATTTCGCTGCTCTTTTTTGTTCATTATCATTATCATTTCAGGCACAACAAAACAAAACTGTCATTTTCTCTCTTTCAGCATTTAACAATTATTTGACTATTTGATTAAAAAAAGGAACTTGTGTCGTAATAAATTCATATTGTCATATATTGTTTGCAAATGTGTATCTAACCGACTTTGCTTTATTGGGGCACTGTGAAATGAAATTTATCTGCTGCAAAAAGATTATTTTCTCTATCCAATCCAAATGCGAATTTTAACAAGCATGCATTCTTTCCTCTGTTTATCCTCTATTAATCAAACAAAGACAATCTTTTTTTCTATTTCTCTCTTAAATGCTCAAGGAGAAGGAAACGAGGGGATGCATGCCAAAAGTTCTCCTGTCACATGGCTGTCCGAGAAAGCGAACAACTGAAATCCATTTATAGATGGCAATGATGGAGTGCGGAGTGACAACAAAAGTCGTTAAGTTCATTGGCGTGGATGAGACAGCTTGTGGGAAAAATTCTCAAGAAGCCCTACTGAGTTGTTGATGGACACTCATTATTTCCTTCTTATTGGCCAAATCTAAATGGGGTTTCGTTCGTTCCGTTTCCGCAATGTGTTGTATTTTCCTAACCATTTCCTCTATCACCACAACAAACAATAAACTGCAGCAGTATTACACAATGATAATAATGCTTCTGCTGCTGACAAAAGGAAACATACAAGCGCACATCACCTAAATAGACGTGATACTTTTCCCCGAATTTTCCATACAGCACACACAGAGACACAGCAAGAACAATAGTAACATTGACTCTTGCCACGATTTTCTTAATAGCCATGTCCGGCTACAATAGCTAACTAAATTCTTTTATTTATGGGTGCTGACACTGCCGCTCAGAAAAAAAGAGGTGATCATTGATTTTCGATTATTCATGATGGGTCTCCCCACTCATTAAAATAACTTGTATCTATCTTGTATTCCTTACTCAGCTTATTCATCTTATCTTGTGCTCAACCAAACGAATCCACATACATCCCAACAAATGTCTTTGCCCATATTCTTGCCTTCATATAAATGACGACGACGACTACAACGATCGATTTGATGATAGTGGTACTTTTTTTCTCGGACCATTCAAGATAAAATGCAGTAGTTGTGGCAACAGTAAAGTGCCTACTACTATAGCGTAGTTTATGCTTTCTCTACGCAATTTAGCTCTTTAAACTAGCTTTTTATAGCGTGATTATTTAAAGTAGTTTCTTTGTTTTATTTCTCGATGCTAATTTTTGTAAAATTTGTAAAAAATGTCTAAAAGTCATTGCAAATCTAAAATAATACTACATTCTGCATATGGCACTGCCACTGTGTGTACATGATGCGTAGGTACATGTATGGCAAACATAAAAATAAAACGCCTTTCCAAAATGTCTTTATATTTATCGATAAACCAACAACGGAAAAGTTGATACTCGGCTTGAGTGCATGTACAAGTGAACGACCATCACAACTACAAAACGTCGCATGGAAAAAATAGCTAATGCGTAGGTACATGTATGGCAAACATAAAAATAAAACGCTTTTCCAAAATGTCTTTATATTTATCGATAAACCAACAACGGAAAAGTTGATACTCGGCTTGAGTGCATGTACAAGTGAATGACCATCACAACTACAAAACGTCGCATGGAAAAAATAGCTAATAAATGTGATTGGCAAAAGCGCTTTTATTACACTGCATTTGTGTTTATGTATGTATTTAACCGTTATCTATCAAAAGTTTATTTTTTTGTTTGCTCTAGTGCTCCTGCTGCTGCTACTACTACCTATGACGAACGAACATCAAAGCGCAGGTCGATTTCTTTCTCGCAGGACGTAACATCAGGTTATTTGCGTTGTCACACACAACGAACCGTCCTCGAGCAAAGTGAAAGCTCATTTTATTTGGAATGATCCACACAACCTTATTGTGTTTGTAGCATTATTCGCCAAATACAGTACCTAGTAGAAGCGAATGTGTCTGCTGATATAATACATAATAATAATAATAGTAATAATACACCACTAGCTTGGCGTTATAATAAAAGAAATGGCCGCGCATCACTTGATGTCATTTTTCTCAAAAAGAAATAACTGCGAATCCGCCTTATGTTTTTATCAATGTTTGCATAGCATCTCTCTGTAAGTTACAAAATGACGACGACGATGATGATGCTGCTTCAAGCAAACAGTTTAAACAAGTGGTAAGAAATCACGGGAAAAGTTTAGAAAGCAAAGTTTTAGCACGTGATATCTTTCTGAATGGGATGCACAAAGCAGTGCTATCATCACAAGACAATCTCACATTATAAATTTATTCTCTCTGTGCAACAGCAGCAGCAACAACACTGAAATGCTATAACATTTATAGATATATCTACATATATTTCTATGCACCTACCTACGTAGAATTTACTTTCACTCATTCAGGTTGTCTGGCTTGTTATATATATGGGTGTGTGTGTGGTGCAGTGCATTGTAAAGGACAAAAATGTACACTTGAGAGTTAAAATGCTGTTTCATCATCATACATAATGTATACAAAAAGTGTTTGTGTGTACTTGACAATGCCATCGTACCGTAACGCCAACGCATGTTAGACCAGACCAGGCTGCTGCTACTGCTGCTTCTTTGGACGGCCTTTCAAACTCAAACTATAATGGTAATAGAACAGAAAGAGGAAAAACCAATGCATTTTACTCCATACATTCATACATGCCTATACACATTGACATAAATATAAAGTACGCGAACAGACAAACATAATTGAATACATGTATATTGAATAATATTTTGACTAGGAATGGGTTGTAATCAATGAGGAAGTTGATTCGGTAATTTCCCACTGTTAAATTATAAACTAGGTAAGTTCCAACCTTAAATACTTTCACTGCAGTGCTGCTGCTGCAAAGCAAGCACAGGTTGTTGCTACATAATAATATCAGTATCTGTTTCTACAATATTTATGGTACTAGCGCTACTAATGCAAAACTACTTACTTTACGACTAGTGTGCTACGGTACAAACGTGAATGCATCATTTAGAAATGGTTGACACGGGTAATTTTCGCCAATGAATATGCATGAAAGAGAGAGAAAAAAATAATAAAAAAAAGTGGACTTGTGTGTGAATATATACTCGCTCAACTGATTCCATTTTAATATATAAACACATTGTCCCAGGTCAACAAACGAATTGTTCAAGTTGTGTGAGATAGTAAACGGCTGCTTGCTACTGCTCTGCTGCTTCTACCACCATTATAAATAGTATTTCCAGTAATGTATGTTATACCATCCAGTTGTAGTAGTAGCAAGGATAATAGATAAGAATAATAATAGCATATATTCAATACGTTCTCTTGTTACTGTAATATGTCGTTGTTGGACAAATGCATGTATGTATGCAAAATAATAAATTGAATCAACATATGGATTTTAATTTTTGAACAAGGCCATATATTTCTTTGGTTATTATGAGGAGGCGCATTTCAAGAGTACCTGAGAACCTTTACGTCGTCGTTGACTAATACATGCCTACAAACGAGTATGCATGCATACATGCATTAGTAACTACTTTACTTTCATTCTCGTCGTCGTCGTCGTTGTCGTCAAGCCCAGATAATAATGCTTTACTTTAAGTGGTGCTTATAAGCTGTAAATACTAGTAGAGTATGAATGAATGGAAAGTTTTCCTTTTTTATTTATTCTTGTAAGTTCAAAAGTGCACATCACTTGAAAAAAACTAGTTTTTTCTCATCATTCGCACACAGAGACTGAGGGAGAGAGAGAGAGCAATATTGAAAGAAGAAGAATGAATGTGTGTAAAGTAAACACATGACATGTCCCTTTATCATCATCGTCATCATCATATTTCATTGGGAGAAAGAAGCAAGTTCTAATAACTGTAACTAAACTTGTTCTAGGTGACTTGCATGTTAATTCAGATAGAAAAAAAGTGTCATGACTTGTTTACGTAAGCGTTTTCTCTCAGTTTTGTTCGCTACATTGCTAGAATTACGTTTTCGAATGTAAGATATTACTCTATGTGTTGTTCACAAAGATAAAAAACTGAGAAGAGCGTTAAACGCAAACAATTCAAGGGAAAAGTTGATAAATTTATGGAACGATATTATTGGCAAAGAGAGGAAGGAAGAACGGAGGGAACAAATAGATTAGATGAGCGAATATTTAAATGCCATAAATGTTTTTGCTATTTGTTGTGATATAAAGACTATAAAAGGAATGAAAACGTTATATAGCAGCCAAAAGCTTCTTCTCCTTCTTTCATGCATTGACACCACATTCAAAGGCTTCCTGTCTTGTCTGCTGTTACTACATGCATACTGCCAATTTCTAATGAAAAACCACCGTAATAATAATAACAACAATAATACGTAGCTGTCAAATCAGTAGGAGGCAAAACTAACAAGTAAAGTATCCAACTTCAAAGCCAAGACAGGTGTAGCGTGCAAGTAAGCAAAACTTGAAAAAAAAACACACACACACACACAATTTATATATTTTACTACCGCTCTATCCACACATAAAATAATATTAGTTATATCGGGAAGCAAAAGACAGAAAGGAGAGAGAGAAAAAAAAAGAGAGAGAAATCGGCGGAATAAAAAAAAAACTTTCAGTTAAAGGTAAAAGATGAGTCAATAAAAGTACTGCACACATGGTAAATAGTTTGGTGAACTGCGAAATTGACTCTGTACTAAATTATTCAGAGGCTAAGAGGGCTTTACTAAAGACATGCGGCTTTAGAACCGTTGTGAATACTTTTTTATCCTCTCTTCTATTTCCTCCTACTACTACTCCTACGACGACAACGACTACTACTACTACTACCAACTACCACGACTTTCTATATTTTATATAAAAAAACTAGCCATTCTACCGATATCACTACTACTTTTCTATTTCTATAACGACATGACGACAAGTTGCTATTACTGGAAAAAGAGTTGCTGCTGCTGCTGCTTCTATATCAAAGCAAAAAAAGTGAATACAAATGGGCACGTATCTAAATAAGAAGAGAGATATCTGTAGACATAATACGCAATGTATGATGCGGATAAAAGTGTATTTTATGTCCGAACTTGAGAGAAAGAAAGGGAGCTTCCCTTCTCCCGTCTCTCACATTTTCTCCACTCTTTCTCTCCATGTGTGAATATTTTGAGAAAAAGCAAGGCAGAGTAGCAAGAAACGCACAAACTACCATGCATTTTTTTCTCATTTAAAATATGCCCCTTAATATCATGTAAACTGCTACATGCCTACTTGCGACAGAGAGACAGAGATAGAGTAACTTTTACTTTCCATTCTAAAATACATAAACAAGTAAAGTACGCTGCTGAAAGTGGTAGAAAAAAGTTTCCTATGCAAATCTATGCATGCCTAGAGAGAATGTCGTTCTTTCATCGTATCCATCTCCTCACACACTCTGTGTGCTGCTGCTGCTACTCGTTTTTTCCTTCTGGGATGGTGTTTTATGCAGGGCAACATGCATATTTATTCATTCCACTTATCTGCTCCACTCACTCACACATTTTCAACCGCTTAAATCTTTTTCTCTCTCTTCTTCTTCTCCTCCTTCGTGCTTTTTTCCTGACATAAACAACGCATTATGAATGGACTTGGAATGATCTTGATAGTACATTAAATATTTTGTGAAACATGCAGTAAAAGGAGTAAACTGTTGAAAGTTACTACTGCACTGATCGCGAAACTGTCATCATTTTAAATAAGTAATGTCAGCTAGTGATGCGCATATAAAAACCACCATGTTTCTTTTTTCAATAGCTTTATGTACTCAACGTACTGGGATGATAAAAAAAATAATAATGGTAGCTTTGTACAATATTTTTTTCAAGAAAGTGCAAGAGAAAACAATAATTATTTATTTGTAGGTAAATGAAAGGATAAATTTGTTCTTTATCTGAAATCTAACCGATAGTTGTTTTGATGACTACCTTTCATTCGGAATAATGTCAGGGGGAAGGAAGGGAGAGAGTCTCTAATAACGGCTTAAAGCAGTTACCGAAATTGCATAAAAAATCATTTAATGATACATTTATCTTACCATACACATACATACGTCTATTCAGTCGAGTGTTTTCTTCTCCCCAACTGGCTACCTGCTGTACTGTACTAAACAAACAGCAAATATGTAACTGTCGCAAAAATGGGAATGGTGCCACCGATTCTTTTTTCCTACCTCAAGCAGCAAATACCACAAAGAGTTATTTATTTCCATGACTTGGCGTAATTGCAGGGTGTGTTTCACATTTTCCAAGTGTTCAAATACAATCTCTTCCTGCAACCACCAATCTTTTTATATACAGTAGTCGTGAAAGTGTCAACATATCAATTATAGTCACGTGGGAAGTCTCCTGTTATCAGTTAAATACTAGTCTGTCTCTGTATCCGGGTTTGTATGAAACAGCTATTTACTGCCCATGTATGTAATCCCCTTCAAACTGATCTAGCTTATAGGCATCTACATTTAAATTACACCTTCAAAGTTTAATCAATGCTTTCATTCTTCAAAATTTGCAAACGTATAATTTTATCACAAGAGCCCCTTTGAAACGTGAAGGATGGAGAAACAGTAATTATTGCTGCGTATATTGTACTGTAGCTAGAAATCTTTGTTAACATGCTGGGAAACAGACAAGCTTTTTTTACCTCTGCCGAATAATTTCCTTGGGTAGATTGGCTACATATTTAGCTCCCTTTTGTTTCTACAGTATTTAACATGACATTATCCCACCTTTATTATTGTCAGCATCACCATCATCATCACATTTGTTGTTGTTGTTTGTTGATTCATTGGATCTAACAGCAACTCCTCTTCTCTTTACCATTTTTGAGCATGAATATTTATAAGTACGTATGTGTAATCAGGGAAAGACTTGACGAAAAGAAAGATTATCAAAGAAGCAGCACCGCCAAAATTTTCAAGTAAATAGACCACCTAAAAGTATGTATATATCTATGTGGATATCTCATCTGTCTCAAAGTGTGTGTCTGGCGAGTCTTGGGTCCTACAACTAGCCTTTTCTCCGGACTTTTCCTTCCACTCTAACCTAAGCTTAAGCTGTTGTAGTAGTAGGTCTTCTGTCTCTGCTTCTACTTGTCTTGATTCTTCCACTACCACCGCCGCCAACACCACCACTACTGATGTGTTTTTTTTGCTCTAAGACACATAAAATGGAAAGTTGTGGAGTGTGAAGATTTGGTTGGGTGAAGAAGGACATACATAGTTAAAGATGATGGTGTATATTTAATGAGAATGGCAAGCTTGTGTTATTGAATAGGGAAAGGTGTTTAGGTCAAATGTTAAGCTGATTTACTTTCTAACAACACAGTCTACACAGCGATACACAAACATACTCCTTTTTCTCCCTTTATCACTTCATTCAACGCAGACAACAACAACGGCAGCAGCAGCCAGAAGAGCCTTGTTCACTACTGCTGCTCCGTCTTTTTTGGTCCTTAGGCGTAAAAAGGTGAACCATGGCATGGCACATAAACACACACCTAGGCATAATATGTAGCCTTACGTATTGGTCCGTGTTGGTTGTTGTTGCCTGTATTTATAGTGGTAGGAATTTAAGTAAGTAAGCTGTTTTTATTCATTTGCTCTCCAGTGTGGTAAGTGGAGAAGAGTGTAGTGCCTTAAATTCGCCTTCATACTACAATTTCTTCTTATTACTTAGTTGCTTTTCCTTCTTGAACTTTCCCTTGTCTCTCTGGTGGGACAAGAAATTCTAGTGCTGCTGCTGCTACTACTACTCATCTAACCAGCAAATCTCATCATCATGGGTTTTCTTGTGGTCACCCTCTTCATGAAATATCAATGCTTTGCTGAAAAGCAGTGTGGTAAATCCTGGTGGCGATACGATGGTGGTGGTACTTACAGCTAGACACACACAAACATAGAGAGAGAGACGTGATGGGTATCTCATGAAATGTTAATATCTGTGTACTTGGCTAATTTTTCACAAGAGTACAGCATTTATTGCATAATACACCAGTACACCACGCCGTCTCGGTAGCAGAACAAATATAAAGCAGCAGCAGATAGCCTCCTCTTTCCATGTTCTTAACCATGTTGTTCGTATTATTAGCTATTTATCAACTCTAATTAGATTAACTCTACGGAAAATGCTATTCCTCCTGCTTTAATGACGTTTTACATCTTTTGTCTTCTCAAACCTATAATCCACCTTCACATAATGTGAATCACATTATCATCATCGTCATCATCGTCAGGAACGTCACCCCTTTTTCAAGTTTTATTTTGTTGGTATAGCCAAGCCACCTAATCAGAATCAAGTACCCCTGGTGAAGAAAAAATAAATACGTAGCATGCATAACAATAGCTTACGCTCACGCATATTTTTATTGAATTAGACAAAAAAGCAAAAAATAAAAAAGAGGGGGAAATAAAATGATGAGCTTCCATTAAGCATTATTAAATAGCAAGTGGGCAGGTATTCAACATATAGAAACAGGGGAAAACCTTTTCTTTCTCCAGCATGACATCATTTATTTCGCTTATCATCATCAGAATTTTCATATCTAACGTTGCACTAACTTTTTTTCTAAACCACCACCAGTATGTAACTTGGAAAAAATTAAGCTTGTCTATTCAAGCTCTTTGTCCATATTTATGTGTGTTGTCCCGTTGTAAAAAATAAATAAAATCCTAAATTTCTTCTTTCCATTCTTTACCGTCGCCCGTCGCCGTCATCATCATGACTCTTAATTATAAAAAATCGAGAGGTGAATTGACGAAATAAAATTTATTTCCTTGTTTTTGTGCCTACCTGATATTTCCTCTTTGGCATAAAGGCACATGCTAATACTGAAACTGTACACCTGTGTTCCACAAGCATTTTTTGCTTTCGTCATTTATTCTCATAAAAACCATTTTTTTCTATTCCAGTAGTGTACAAAACAGATATGAAAAGAGGAAATGATGAGGACCATAATATTCTTTTTATATTTTTACTTTTTTGTCGCTCTCTATCTCTATTGCATGACCAATTTGAGCTTGTATTGACAGGTTTGGCGACTCTCTCACTCTTATTGGTCTTCTTAAACACACACACGCCACCATCACACAAGTAATAATAAAGTTTATGCCCAGTACCTATCCCATACATGGAACCACCAAAAAACATCACAAACAAAAGAAGGTAGAACCTCGAGAAGAAGAAAAAAGCATCACGTCCGAATCATGCCATCCATCCAGGTACTTTTTTCAATTCTATGGACACTCGTCAACTCGCACATACATACAAACACACGAGGAGAGTGGAAGGAAAAGCATGCTTCTTTTTTTGGTTCGTTCATTTTTTTACTGCCATGTTGATGCATATATGTACACAATATAAATTTATTGAACACGTTGCGTTCCTAGTTACTTATGCATGAGTATAGTAAGAAACAAATATTCAGGCTGTTCTATAAACTTGTGACTGACACTGAGCCAAGATCTCTCTGTTTTTAACCCAGCTATATGTACGTATACCTAACAAAGGTATATTATCAGAGGAAAAATATGTATAAAAACACAAACAAATAGATATTTATTTTACTTTTTCTAAATAGCAGTAGCAGTGGTAGTAGTAGTAGTACTTGCGCATATTTTTGATTATTCGACTCCATACTGTCCAGACAAGTTCTCTAAAGGACGGCAGCAGACTCAGGTAGATACATATATTTAAACGAAAGAAAAAAAAATGTCCAAGAGCAACGTAGCATAAAACGTCCTCCTACTGGCACGTACCAATATTATTGAGCTACTTGTTCCTGTTCATTCTGCTGCTGACTCCTACCCAATTGCTTACTACAAACAATACTGAAGAGAAGAAGCAAAAAAAAAGAAAATTGTGAATTTGTGTTGTGCATGCATGTCTCCTCGGAAGTAAAGGTAACAGCAAACAGTAAATACAAAAAAAGTTTTTTGTTTGGTTAGGGAATTGCATGTGCTTTACCTTTAATTAAGTGCACATGTGAAACAAAATGAACAGGAGTGGAGAAAAAAACGAGACAAGAGGGCATGCATGCACAAACACACACACACACACACACTAACAGGCAAAGGTACAATATTATACCTACCTACGTCGTAGCAGCAATAATACGTAACAAAAATTTATTTTCGAGTACATATGGCCAGTTTCTATCTATCGACCGATCACAACCGCAACCGCTCACTCTCTCTCTCTTTGCGTTCTTATCTTTCATCATCATCGACATGATATCACTCATCCATCCGTTCACCTTCTCTGAGTAAAAATGCTGGTTTTTATATGCATGTCTATTTATTCATTTCATTGCGTAGTACACAGCCTTCCCTCAATCTCATTAAAGCATGTAGCAAGTGGATTTTTTTTATTTTTTATGACGACGAGAAGAAGAAGAAGAAGAAGAAACAAGCGATGAAAATAGATGGCAGAATGTTATGTAATGCTAGCTACTATTATTATTAAAAGGAGTACATGTATTTCATGACAATCCTCATCGTCCAATCTATCTTTTTAATTAACTATGCATTCGTTCTGGCTTATCTGGGCATTTATCTTGGACAGGTAGTAAAAATACGTATAGCTACATAAAAAACATGGGTACTTTAC
>JAANSP010001350.1:0-15745 GCA_036850745.1 Homidia socia
AAATATTTGATCAAAAATTTTTACGAAGATTTATTCTGTTGCTCATTGTTCTGAAGATACGTTATTTTTTGCTCCCTTTAATCTCTAAACCGCTAGGTACAACGGCAGACAAACAGTCAGGGTTAACGTTGAGTTTTTTGGCAGTAGCAGCTATTAATATGGAAGGAGTCATTTTGACGCCTGCTTTTTGTTTGTAGCGTAGCCACAGTCGAAGGACTACATGATTTTTTTTGAAATCTTCCATATTCGTCCGTCTACATCTAGGATTAAATATCTTTACGCCATCTTTCTCCTTAGCATCTTTTTGAAAGTGTTTACTCGTGTTGACCTTTGACTTATTTGCCATATTTACGTAACAGGAGTTAACTCGTTTTAAGGGCAATACTCGACCGCATAATTTCTTTTGAAATATTTAGACTAGGAATGCAAAACTAGTTTCCTAAGTAGTTTCAAGTCTCGGGAATCCGAATATGCAAATGGTTTTCGTATCACTCTTTGTAATTCCTCTCTACACTCGATGGAATTTTACTGCTTTAATTCTCACGAATTCTTTAGCAGCCTAAAGTACTAAGTGGAAAAAAGGATACGTGTGATAATCTTCTCTTAAGCTTCAGTTTTTAATTTCTGTCATTTTTTCCTTCATAGAATGGGATATTTCAAAAGACTATATGCAAAACCTAATTTATTTTCAACCAAAGAGGTCATGAATAAATACCTATTTTATTAGTGTGCAGTATTTGCCATCCACATGGACATTTTGCATTCTCGCGAAATTGGTTATTCATATTTAGTTTTATGACCTTCACTTGGGGCTTTATTCCCTATAACCTGTATGCATATTTCTCTTATGTAATATTTAGCTTGCCAGCAGTAAAAAACATTGTATAGCTAATAGCATTTTCACGGTATGTTGGTGCGTGCGTACGTAAAATTAAAATGTTTTGTACTGCGACTTTTTAGGTACTATAACCGTTTGAACCCCGTTTTCTGAAAATGTACCTGTGTAACAGAACAGTGCACTCCATAGAAAACAAATAAAAAACCAGAATTGACTTAATCGGACGTTGGAAGTTATGAAGTGAAGATCAAACGGCTCTACCAAATGGACTGAAGACGTGTAAACTGAAACGAAATGGGGGCAGTTAACTTGATTCTACTGGTCTTTAGAAAAGAAGTAGGGTCAAAGAATTTTTTGTTGTGTTCGTACTCATCTGTCTCTTCTTATGATGGTGATGTTGATGACCGAAGTGATTCGCTTTGATGATTGCTTATTCGTCACTACGAAAATTCCTCTGATGGATTTCACTGTTTCCTTTTAAACGAAATTCTCAATTATGTGAAACGGGTTAGGTATGTACGTCAACAATTTTGTTCTTAAGATGTTAATTAAAGGCAGGATTAGCTACTTTGTATTTTCTACAACCGCAGACGGTTATCCTGCTTTTTTGCAAATATTTAACGGTGGTGTTCCAGTTGAAACAGTTTTTCAAAAGTATTACAAAGATAAACTGGCGACTGCTGGTACCAGTACTGCGCAAATTTTAATGGAACAAATAGCAGAAAATAATTCGTTTAAGCAGTTTTAAAAAGTATTCTAGCTTCGTTGTCTTTGATTAAAAGTAATCGATAAACATATTTGCATTAAATTTAGCAATTTGTTAACCTAGCCTTACTTCAGTTGTAACATACAAGTTTCAATATGAACAAAAATTAGTGTTTGAGAAAATAAACAAAACAATATTTTTTCATGTTTTCATATACAATTATTACATTCATTAAGCAATTAATTGACGAAAACCACAGTAATTCGTCAACAGGGCTGTTGACGCGTAAGAATTTTTATGCGGCAACAGCTCGAAAACCTGACAAGTGTAATCCTACCCGACTCATGCGTGGAAAACTGTGATATTTCTAGTGTGGGAGTAAGAAAATCACTAGTAAACCGGAAGCAAGAAAAACTAAGATGCGCCAACAAAGCCAATCATGAGACTTCAAAATGCTAATAAATTCTGTAAGCAGGCAAAGGTCAATTCACAGCTTAAAAACTGAGAACTCGAAAAACAGAAAATTTCAAAACTGTATCGAAAACATAATGCATTTGAAAAAAATGACAATGCAACAGGTTCTACGTTCAACAAAATTCAACAAAATTTATCATTCTAGTTGCTTAAGTTGATGCAAATCTCATCTGCGCATTGATTTTAATATATCCAAGACCTTTAAAACATATTTTGCGCATACTTATTGCAGGTTTGCTTGTTGAACCACTCACTCTTATTGCATCAACATGGTGTGCATTTTTAATTTGTAGAATCAACAGTCTTCATCTCATCTTCTGTGACTGTGAAGAAACGAGTTTTTTTCGAGGATTGGCCACTACATTCACAAAACAAACGGAGATGTTACTATGCTACAATTACAAGTATTGAATGAATGAAAAAAACTTTTCATTAACTACCTACATACCAACTTTTACTGTCCTTGAAGCCTGGATGTTTCTGGTTGAATCGAAAAAATGCAGTATGCACACTCGTTGCTCATTTTTGCACGTTCTCTTCAATGCTAAGTATTTTTCTGCCGCAGCTGGCTTGTATTTCATTATTTTTGGTTGTACATTTTTTACTGCGCAGTAATCATTGCGCAGTTTGGTGAGTTCAAATTGGTGAATCCCACAAGTAAATGATCGGTTAAATAATCGGTGAATATTAATTTTTGTTTTGTTTGGAAGTGCAATTTCAATTAAACTTTAGTAACGCTCATAATACGTAAACTGTTCTTTTGCCAATAAACAATATAATAAAAAATTAGTTGTTGCAATTTACCGAGGTAAGCTTTCTGCAGTTGAGTGTCCATGGTAAAAAGTAAGCGATTTTTTATTCGTCTATTCTATTTTAATATAACTAGGATTGTTCTGGTCCACTGTTTCTGCAGTTTTAATCTAAATGCACTTATAAACTCATTTCAGATTGCATTTATATTTTCTGAAGTGTGTCCAAGGAAGCTTTGAAAATTAAAACCAGAAATGTGACCATTTGTTGTGGAACCTGGTGAGTTTTAAAATTAGGCAATCACGTAGCAGTAAAATGTTTTCATTTTGCGTTTTTTAATGTTTATTTTTACTGACAGGGTTCTTTTTTCTATTTTATGTAAACCACGTAGAATGGGCCTAACTATTGAACTCAAGCAATAAGTAATTTGTATAGGAACAACCGTTTTTTCTGAAAAAAAATGCAAACTACACCATCAGAATGAAAACAGTTTTTATTGCTTGTTGTTAATGCAATTAATATTTTTCCATAAATAAAAAGGTGCAGTTTCATCCTTGAATATTGTGAACTTTACTGATGAGTTTTTACATTTTTTACAAAACGTTTCTTCTTTATTGATTGTAGGTTACCTTGAATGAGCGAATGCCAAATAAAAATCATGCTGTGTTTGCCATTTAATTGAAGAGGATGGCGACTTTGCTCTGTGGTAATGCTTGCAATTTTAATCTCAAAAATACTTCATCGTTACTATCAAATTATTCTACAAATTTTAAAAACATTTAAACTTTATTGGCAAATTCTTTTTCTTCTGTTTCTTTTCAGTACCTACCATACTAAAATGTGCTGGAAAAGAATCAAGCAAACTCAACCACTCAAAAAATGTATCCCCAGGGGCCAGCACACAAGACGCATGGAGATTAAATTTGACCATCCGCCGTCACCTAAAATGCCGTCAACAGGAAATCTCCAAAGGATACCTGGATTGTCACGTCAGTAAATGTAGTTAATTGTTAAGGGTTAATTTAAGTATAAGATGCATCTACAAAATATGATTTGACTAAACGTTTCTTTCGAGGATTTAGAAAATTAGTGGGTTACGTTTTAAAGAAAAGGAGGCAGTGAGATCATTAGCATACATGCTTTTATTGAAGCACAAAAGCAAAAATGCGTTTACAAATTCGAAAATAGGTCTTTTAAAGTTTAAATAACACCGAAAATGGTGTTTGGCAGTTGTAAAGGTTAGCGTGATTTTACTAAGTTTTATCAAGGCAATATTGTGTTTTAGCCACACAAAAAATTAATTTTTTGTGTATTTGTTTTGACGGAAGAAGAGGAAAAGAACCAGATAAGATAATGATTTAAAAGGAAGAAAAGGGCATGTATTCTAGTGTACAGTTTCAACAGCAAGAATGAGTAATCACTATTTTGAATAAATATTTTCGTAGAACAGTCTGAAAACTATATAAAATTTGCTTAACGTTTCTGAGTTAAATTTGTGTTTAAGCAGCGTAACCGCCTGGGTCAAAAACATGTTGCTTCTAATGTTCACAAATTGACTCATGTGTATTTTTTTACTGTTCTAGAAAATCATACTACTTACCCAAATAACGTGACCAAATTGGTTTTTTGTTTTTACGGGAATAACTAACACGGTGTAAAATATTACAGTTATTATCGTTACTAAACTTAATTAAATTTTGCATGGTAATTAATCGAGACACAGATATATTTGTTAAATAACTTCTCTTGCAGTTATGTCATTATAGTAATAAAAAATAGGTGAACACAGTAGACTGCCATTTGGGATTTTTTCGACAGTGCAAACTAAAAGTTGCTATATATTAAATTTAAAAATTGAAACAAAAATATACACATGACAGTTTGGTTGGTAGATTAAATGTGGTAAATTTCCATTTGTACATATATATGATATATTGATAGGCAAAAAAGACTCTAAAAAGACACATGTAATTTTCAAAGACTTAATGAATAATCTTTTTAATTGAAAATTGAAACGTGCATCTGCTGAGAGTAATCTTCACATAAAAAACAATGGTACTAACACTTGCGTAGAACCCGACTTAATTTCAACCAACAATCCACCAACTAAAACTTTAATTAGTTAGTTAAAGAGAACGCAATTGTATAATTAAAACATAAAATAGAGGTAATTATGTGAGATTTTTAAACTGCGTTGAAAATGTACCCAAAATTATAAAATATGTCAATTACATATGTATCGGTACTTTTGCATGGAGCTTGTTCGGTGGATACGTTTTCATAGTTGTATACTGTTCTTGAAAATGGCTTCAAGATTGATGCATTGAATTGCTTTAATTGTGGTGTAAGGTAACACCCAAAATCTCTGATAACAGGATCTTGATGGGGAAAGCTGTAAAAGCATTGTGTAAATAATTACTGCGATGCCTTTCTGACTGATTGAATGATGGTGACACCTTTTTGCTCCAAGATGGGCGAGTTTGTGGATTAAAACCTAACTCTAGGATTCAGTGCTTTGAAATGATTTGTGCACATAATTTAAATCGCCACCGTTTTTACGCACCAAGGGTATATTTGTATAAACGTTAAAATTTGTTTCTAGAAGTTCAGGTTTCGGTAGATAGTAATTGATACAACTGTACAGATGATTCAATTAGCGTGCTGTTTTAATCAGTGTACAACAAAACTTTATTCGGGCCGAATGGAAACGTTCCTGTAACTTTTCACAAAAAGCGTTTCGTTAGAGCTCAAACAACGCATTCGTGACAGCATCAATATTAACCCCAAATTTCGCTATTCCGGGCCAAGTCATTGACGTCTGTGTAAGCTTCAACTTTTATAGTGAAATTTGACGTAGATGTTTCGTTATGATTGGCAATGTTAATAATATCTGTACACACCGAATGTTTGGCACACTTTTGTCTTTGGAATGCCCAACAATGATAACAAGATGTATTTTATGCATTTGTGAGCACATACACGTACGTTTTAGAATGCGTTTTTTGAGATACTCACATATAAAATGAAATTTGGCGAACCAATGCTCAAAGTAAGTTTTCAAGGACATTTCTTGCAGTACCCATGCTTCAACGCATGAATTTAGAAATAATTACGTTATCCATACCTTGTTGGAAAGATGTATGTGATTGCCCTTAATGATAGTTGCAGAGTGTCCGCAAGCTCTTTCATATGCTATAAGTGCTTAGCATGCTGCTCATTATAGAACACGGAGATGCTCTTAAGATGACTTTTAAATGTTGTAAGCTCTTTAATAGAATCATTAGCATTCGTGTAGCTAGCTGTAGCCGATATGCAGCACAGTGTACGCGGAAAAGTTTTTTTTCTTCCACAAAGAATATATCCTTACTCAGAAGCACACGAAAACCAATTTGGTGCCCAGCAAAATTCGCTGCACCATCCGTGATCTTGGCAACCAGTTTCATACAGAAGAGGTACTCCCACAAGTTTGGGACGCCATACTTACAGCTATCCTCCTCTACAGCTTTTTAAAACGTATTAAGTATACCTCTATCTGTTACATCCGTTCCAAGGTGCAATAACCAGTAGAAAAATAACTCTTCAGCTTTTCGTTTTCCCCGACCTGCATCTGGATTGATAAGAAGTTGTTTCCTTGTTTATCTACCCCAGTGTCTGTGTAAACAATTGAAAATGGTTATTAGTTGTGTACTCAAAATTGGCATAAATTCAATATAGTTGAGAGTATGGAAGATTATTTTTCTTAACAAAAAGGATCGAAGCTGGCCGGTCTGTAGACGGTTAATACTGTAGGAACCTCTTGTGCAGCTCATTCGCGATGTTCGTCATCCTTCGTACTGCTTAATTGACATCAAGGTGGTGATTGAAATTAAGAGGAGTGCTGTCCACACTTAATTTGTTAAACTTACCCATAAGCTTCTTGTAGAACGCGAAAGGCAAATACATCTTCGTTTCTTGATATACTTTGAGAACCATTTTTGCAGTAGCTTCTCTTGCTTTTTCAAGCTTAATTAAAGCAGTTGCAAAGTAAATGAGATATAAGTTCAATATTATATAAAATCGAACTAATTGTGTGAAAAAATTTAAACCACTCTGACAATGTACGAAAATTTATAGATAAGCATGTTAAAATATGTTGCAGTACTTAACCAATCGCAAATTGTGAAGATCAAAATCGCTCGTTTTTTCGAGATTATTGACGTTGTAGCAATCACGATGTCTGTTGTAAGTGGTGCACTTACAGCTAGAATAAGGATTTTTTCGGGAAATACTTCTTTTCTTGTATGCTTTGTCCGAAAATAGATTGCAGCGTACATTCAATTGTTGTATTTGCGGTATAAGGTAGTACCCCTATGCTCTTGATTATTACCTTAAATGAGATAAGCATATAATTATTCCGATTGTAGGANAAGGTAGTACCCCTATGCTCTTGATTATTACCTTAAATGAGATAAGCATATAATTATTCCGATTGTAGGAGTGGCTTTCTGCAGGTTAACTACGATGAACCTATGATTTTATGATAATAATAATAAATGTAAGCAAGCGATAAGTCTTGTAATTAACTGTGAAGGATTTTTATTTAAGATTAGAGCGTAAATTGATGCAAAGGCCACAGAACCGAATGCGAAAGAACACAGACTTCGGACGAACAGGGCAACGCAGGGAAGTACAGGGTAGTATTTAGATCCAGGAAATAGTCATCGCAAGGTAAACGGATTATATTAACGGATTATTAACGGAATATTATATTAATATATCCAATGGTTGGAGCAAATTAAACGACTGTTAATGGGAGGATTTAGGACTGCAAACGTGGATGGATGAAGACGCAAAATTGAGAGCTGGGAACGAGGGATGAGGAATGTGACTGCTGCAATTTTTGTGAACATCGTGGACGAGGCTGGGGACTTGCAAGCGTTGGTGAGCCGGGAGGCGCTGGAATTGGAGAAACGAATTGGAGATGGAGCTGAAAAGCTCGCCGAAACAATGGAAGGGCTGCGAACGAAGTTATCCAACCTGGATGAGTGGGAGGAAATCCACGAAGCTGGGTCGGACCATGAGGAGGATGAGTAATGTGTGTGTTCATTTGTGTTAATGTGTGATTCGAATTGAATTAATCATAATCTTTGAATGTGATATTAATTTTCTATTTGAATAAAAGGACCATATTAACATTGACCATGCATCTTATATTATGTTTACATTTGATTATTATTATTATCATAAAATTTAGAAGAATTTGAAGATAGAAATATATATACATTTGAATTGGGCATCTACTAGTACGTACTTGAATCAAAATAATTTTTATACCATACCAATTGACTTAATATGCTACTTATATGGAACTCATCAATACAGTATAACATGCTAGAGAAGCTAGCACACAGAGAAAAAAAATATCAAGTAAAATAATTTTGCATGCATGCAATTTGCAATACAAGTATTCTGGAATGAACCAATCGACACATAGTAAGTTTTTACGGTTGGAACTAGTTGACTCTATTGACTTAACCGAAAGAGTAAGTACTAGTAGTGGCGAGCCAGGGGACGTACCGAGACGTGATCAAGTTTTAATTATCGACTCGAACAGAGTAATTTAAAACTTAAACTGGCGTAAGTCAAACAATTAAGTTAGGAAAACGAGAAGATGAAGGGACGTTTGGGTTAGCAGCAGGGGGAGGATTGCTGTCTAAGCCAAAATAACTGAGTCTAACGGGTTCCTCAACATGCAGGGAAGGATAACGTGGAAATGGGGTACGACCACGACCAACACCGTGAGGATAACGACGGGAGGCGCGAGTGAGTAAGGGAGCGGCAGACGCAGAGTCAGGCGCACCGTAAGCAGGAGAAGAATCACGTGGCGACTGATCAGGAAGGACTGGAGGGGTGAACACACAGGGAGTCGGTTGGGGAACGTCGACACATCGAATAGAGGTAACGCAGGAAATCTTCCTCCTCGCTGATCGTACTGCAATAAATAACTTTTGAAGATATTTACAACTTAACTAAACTTAAACTACAAGCCATTTACTGCAATCGCGAAACAAACGAGCATATTAAGTCTAAGCAGCCCGGAGGCGCACTAAAGGCAACAAACAGAACAAGCAGTCTACTAGCAAACATTCCACAAGCATTTTATCAGCTATGTAGCCTTTGCAAAACTTCAACCTACCATCTCAAGGCGCAATATATGGTGGGAATGTGACGTCCACAAAAACAACGAAGTGGAAACACAGCTTGTAGGCGAATAGGTTGGTCCTCTTGAAGGCCAACACTGAGACATACAAAATCTCAGTCGCTTGTGAGGTAACTTTGCATAACTCGACACTGTCCCGAAGGATCGAGCTTCCATTCACCATTTGCGAACCATGAGTAATATTTTTTATATACAATGATGGATAGCTAAGTTAATAACATGAATGGAAGAGCCAAGTGCGAGCAAGATCTATGTCTAAATATTTTATTTGCAGGGCTGTTCTTGTACACCTTTCACTCAAGAAGGAACGAAGAGTATTGATATCATGATTTTAGTTTGCATTCCGTGGTTTACATTTTTTTATGTATTCTAAAATCCTGCATTTCTACTTTACATCCTACAATCTTATTCCTTAAATGTAAAAGATGATTGAAGTTGGACATTAATAAATGATGATGATTATGATGATCCGTATATGGGAAGTGGTGGGCATATTGATTGATGATAGTTGTAAGTGGTGTACATGACAATAACTCCTTATTCGTACGAGACCATAAATTAACCCGATCTCATTACAATAGAAACTTTTAATGAATGTGGCGAATAATGCCTTAATTATTGAAGTTTTATTCGATAATATTTAATTGTCTTTGCTGATAAATTATATTTTTTTGTAAAGATGATGACGAGTTGAATGAGAGTGAAAAGCCCTGTATGGTCAGACAGAAAAGTAGATGAGTACTGAATCATAAATTTTCATGTTTGTGAAAATGAAAATATTCGACAAAAAATGGGACGCTCTAGCGTCATTGAAAAATAACAAATTAGGACGCTTAATGCGTGAAATAAATATTATAGAATAAGCGTCAAGATAACCACAGCTTGACACTTGAGAAAAAACATAAAATCATGACATCGTTACCTAGTAATATATTAATATAAGTGAACTAAGTCTTGCTTGCGCACTCATGCGTTCACTAACCTTAGCACGAAATGATTACTCATTAAAGGTACAAAAATTACCACATGAAGTGTGGCTGACAATGAGAACAAAGGAGAACTCACTAGAGTTTGAATTGAGGTTAGATAATGAATCATGTACTAATAAATAGTGTATTACATCATCGTAATTATTATCATAAGAAACATTCATGACCAAGAAATTTATGTTAAGGTAAAATTGATATGAATACATAATAATTAATGATAATAATGATAATGAAGATGAATCCATTCCACGACCATGATCTGCATCATGTGTCAGAATGTGAATAGCCCAATTGGTCAGCCAAGACTGACGATAAAATGAAGAAGTGCAGAATTGCTTTGCTAACGCACAGTGTTTTTCATTTGCACGAAACGCAAAAGTTGTTTTGCACATTGAATGTGTGACGTCAAGGAGAATGAAATGAAAGAGAAATGTGCTGAAGAGGACAGCTGTTGTCGCTGTTTTGGTGCATGGTTTCAATGCATATTTAGCATTGACCTTACAGTTTTCATAATTGATGATTGATTGATAATTTTTAGATTAGGGGAATGCGAATAAGTAAAAACAAGGTAAAACAACCTTTTAGACGGGACAGTTGAATATGGAAGTATTTTCGTGCTGTTGTTGTTATGCATACAGATGATGCATTATTATTTCTTAATGTAACATTACGGAAAAGTGTGCATATGAAAAAACAGGTTTGCAGTTCACTTGAAAACCAGTTGCACATTTTTTGATGAAGTGTAAGGTTGGTTATTATAGGCCAGTTAATTCTTTATTGTTGTTCGTTATAGATTTATCATTTCGGTTTCGGAATACAGTGCGAAAAAATACAAATCATCCAGTAGTGCCTAATCTCATTTATATTATTGTTGCATAACTCTGCTTATCCATTATAATGTCCTTATGAGGATGGGAAAATCACTTGAAAGTTTGAAAAAATGTAATTTTGACTTTGGAAGTGGTCTTTAAAATATAATTATGTAACAAATACTTAATTTGTTAAAATTGAAAATTAAATTGTATTTTTAAACGGGTGCATTTATAAGTACTTGAAATAAATTATTGAATATTTGATTCTAATAAAAAATGCCAATTTTTTAAACAATGTGTAAGTACTCTGCCGTCTCCTGAAAGTTTACTATCAAGGAGTAGTTTCCATCGGCAATGCTCGAAATTCATATTTAGAAATGCTTTAAACATATTTTGATAAGTAGCACATAACCAGTTTGCTATATGCAGCTTCTAGCGTCACTTACAATTACCATAGGTCAGGCAATAAATTCCCAGCGTAAGTCTAATGCTTTGCAGTTTTCTCTGAGTAAACCCATTTTATGTTTTAAGAAGAAATCGTGGTCTTTACGCGTTTTACAAATTTATCAGGTAGTTGAAGTGGTGGAGTAGTTTATATGCTAATGCTGGTGTCTGTCCGCATAATAAAGTTAATGAAAAACATTAATAGTTCGATTCAAAGTTTGTAAAGGGAGTAAAGACCATGACTTTTTTTAAGAATTTAATGCGTTTACCTCTAGAGAAAACTGCACAAGAATAGTCATATGCTTGGATTTATAGCTTGACCAACTCTCATTGTAGATGACGCAAGAAGCCGCATTTGGGAAAACCGTTAGATGAATCTTAAAGAGCATACAAAATAAGTCTATAAAGCATTTTTGAATATAAATTTCAAGCGCTGTCGGTGGAAACTACTCCTAGCAATATTTTGCTACTATTATTGGCTACAAAAATCTTTAATCAAAATGTAAAATATGACCATTCATTACTTGCATATTTTTTAATTTATTCATTTAAAAATCAAATTAGTGATAATCCAATTTTGCCAGAAAACTCAGGTTAGTACAATAAATTAAATGCTTATTGACAGTAATAAGGCCACGACTTTAAATATTTGTACTTAAGCTTTAGTCGTCAATCAAAAAAGACAGTTTTTAAGATAAATCTTCTTAAAACGTTTCACAGACAATAATTTTGAAATTTATTTGTTAAGCTAAATATCTAAAAAGTGTAGAAAATTTGTTTAAGGGATGATTTTTATGTATGCTAAAATATAAATATAATGCATGTGGCAACAAAAATAAAAAATATTTTGATGGAGGATTGCTACGTATTACATTGCCTATTTTTTATGAAGGTTAACAAGATGAATTGATATGTCATTAGACCAGCATCTTCTTTCTGAATCTTCAGACTCTTTTTTGAAACTTGATGAAAAAGTTACCACATGGGTCAGTTTATTCAAACCGTAAAGGCAAACTCGCAAAGTGTTGACCGAAAAATATTTGCAGCGGAAACAACATACCTACTCCGAGTACGCTGGCTGACATGTAAATTACAAAAATTAATAAATTGCTAGTTTCAAACCATCTTCAATACATCATAATAACTTAAATATTGTACTCCTGGGTCTTCTGAGTTTCAAATAAAAAACGTTTACGAAACTAATACTTCAGTTTTTTAAACGGCAAAAGTGTTTTTGCAGTTAGTTGATGTCCAAGCGTTGTAGAACGCAAACAATTCAGCCACATTTTCATACACAATTGTCGCATGTGTGCTAGCATATGAAACCATACTAAATTTAGAAAACAATATTAGGTGAAAAAATGTAAAGCAGTCAAAACTGGTTGAATTTTCAATTTTGTTCTTGTTTGGCTTCACTATGTTCACAGCACCTATGTTTTGATTGGTACATAGCATACGACGTTTATGCTCTTAATAAACTAGACCCCCGGTAAGTGTTTTTAACTTTACGCAAACCTAATTAATTTTCCTATTAAGCTCTCACTGTACGGAACAACAGTTTAATTAAACTCTACCGATATGAAATTTGGTGTTTTTCGTCTATCAATCAACCTTGAAAATGGACTACGAATTGTTGATAAAAATGAATGAAAATCGACTTTTCTAACTTGTACTTGCTATTCAACTGTTTTTCATGGAAAACGCATAATGCAGAAAATGAAAGGACGTGAGTAATTTGGTAAACGAGTTAATATTTAATCGCCGAATGTCGCCAAGTGTTTTTGATTTAGTGGCAAGTGACAACATTAAATTACGGTATTTTTTGCCTTTTTTGTAAATTGGTAACGGAGTGGTAACGCATGAAGGCAGAGTTGCCTAATGGATGTGTTTCTTGATATGAAGCTCCGCAGGCTTTTTACGTATATTCGTTATAAAGTTTAGAATAGGAATATGAGCATACTGCTAGCTGAATAAAAATGCTAGTGTGACCGTTTTTTCAGTTTAGAACCCAAGGTGCGTTAATCAATGTCAATTGCATGACCCTGCCACTGTGAATTTATATTACATAAGCTAATAAAGCTTAACGTGGAAAAAAGCTTTAGCATTCACCTTGCTGAGAATTCCTTTCACACAGCGGAGTTGCATCTTAATTATTTATCCAATTTATGATTTTCGCAAGAGTTTGGAATTACACCGAAAAAAACCAACAAGATAGTGAAGTGTGGTTTTTGTTCTGTATTTTTTTCTTTAATGGGATAAGACTTTTTGCGAAAAATAGTGTGCCAAAGCTAATTTACTTTTAACCTTTGAGGTCAAGAACACCTGCTTAGTGGGATTCACATTTTGTAATCAACATCAACATTTGACGTCCATGCAAAATTGTCTTTTCAAATTTGATTCAATAACCTTGACTTGGGACTTACTTTTTCTCAAGTTTCGTATTACCAACTACTACCTACCGACAGCAATAAGTGTGGTAAGCTAGCACGTATGTAAAACTCACATACCTAAATTTTGTGCAGCAACGTTTTAGGTACTATTGCCGTTAGAACCCGAAAGATTTGCAAAAACTGAACTTAAGGATCCGATCCGTACACTTGACAAAAACTGATTCATGAAGTATATTGTTCGTACGCACTTGACTACAAAACAACTAGCATGCATAAAATCTTATCGCAGTAAAAACTGGTAAGAACTATTTTTGCACCGTTACATCTCATAAATCTAATTAAACACCAGGGACGTCGAATACTTTTTGAAACAAAAAAAAAACCGAAACTTGCTGAATCATGATTTTATCAAATTTACTGATGACAATTAGTGATGATATTACCTAGTCTGTTAACTTGATTTCTTATGCGCTTAGAAAAATGATGTCAAGGACTTCTCCGTTGATTTCATACTTCTCATGGTAAAGATACCGAAGATTTTATTTGATAACTGCTCATTCGTTACTCCATAAATTGATTTTTCGCACTCCGTTATCCCTCTTAGCTAAATTCGTTTGAACTAATTATTTAAGTACGGGAAAAAGTGTATCGGATAGTGAAAGGCAGCATACTGCAGCGAGTGATACTTAATGCTTTCCACATGAAACAGTTTAAAATATTATAATAGAAACGACATTTACAAGTACCAAAGTGAGAAATTTTTTATTGGAATAATCAGCGGCAAATAATTCAATTAAGTCCGAGGATGCATTGTGGTTTCATTTAATTTGAGTCAAAACAATCAATAAACATATTTGCATCAAGGACCAGCAATGTATTTATAACAAAAAAGTTCTAATAATGAAAAAAACTGTTTAAGCAAATAACCAAAATAATAATTGAACTTGATTCCCATTTCCGAAAACTTTATTGTATTTATTAAGCAATCAATTGACAAACAACATCGCAATTTATATATTTTGATGTATTTAGTTGTTTGCTGAGCTGAAATGTCATTTAGTAAAAAACATTTTTATGGCTTGCGTGAACAAAACAGCACAAATTATTTTTCTGCAGTGCATAGTACAGTGAAGTGAATCCACTCAGAAAAAATACTTGATTTAAATGATGCCTTATTTTCTGTTCCTCTTTAAATGTCACTTTCACTTCGGAAGTATTGGTGTTTGCGAAATATTTTATGCGATAATTGGACCATTTCGTATCTATTTTTACAGTCAATACCAAAAACATTAATTCCTGTTGTCTTCATATGCAATAAATAGTCGCCTTTGCACCAAATTTGAGCACAATCACGCAAGTAAATCCAGAGTTCCGTTGAGTCTATCGACGAGACACAGGCACAGGCAATCCCTAGTAACCTCAGCAGCAAATTGTTCCGGCAGATAATCACGGGAAATCAATAAATGATTTTTCAATTACAATTAATTTTTGAACTCAACAGAGTAAAAGTTTGAAAAAATGGAAAAGAAAACACTATTTTGAGAAATCACAAATTTCCACATTTTCTCATTATGCCCCTGTCTTCATAAAAATTTTATTTTTATTTGTATGCCAAAGGCAGTAGTAAATCAAACGATTTATTTCCATAAGCTTTATGCCAGTAGTAGTGCGTTTTAATACTTTTCTTTACGGCCATAATGCAGCAGTCACCATATAGTTTAAATACGCTGACATGCCCTCAAAAGGAAAATTCCTGGTACAGACACAAGGTCCAACACGAAGTTGAACATATTTTAGAGACTTAACTTCCCTGTTTATTTCCTTAGCATCTGACGACGATTTACTGGAAACTTCCTTAACCTGTGTTTTAAGCTCAACGAAAAAGTTTGATACGGAATGGTCTAGTTTGGAGAGGGCATAAAATGAATGCGACCAGGAAAGTACGTTGGCCTGTAGAATTAAAAAAAATTATTCTCTACGACAACCAAATCATGACTTAACATCTGTTTCAGTTTCTTACCAATACATCCATCACCTCGTCCTGCACATCACCCCATTGCCCTCCTGATTTCCAAATTTGAAAAGCTGAAAGTGCCTGAGCAAACTGCTGCGTACCAGCAATTAAGCAGTAGGCCAACAGATA
>JAANSP010001351.1:0-15741 GCA_036850745.1 Homidia socia
GCAATATTTGAGCCAAGATTGGTCAGATTCGGCAGTTGACACTTCACATTTATGATTTAGGGCATAGGGTGAAATGATAGTTGATAGTTACTGCGAAATGAGCAAGCGTTTCTAACTTTTCTGCGTGTTGTGACTGAAGAAGACTGAAGCATTTATGTAGTCTCTGGTCAGATAAAGCAACATTGATGATTTTAACGTTTTGTGTTTGTGATCCAAAGTGCATTTATAAGCCCATTAAAATAAAGTGTGAATTCGAACGCTCTTTTCTCTTCCATCACTCCAGCAGCGGTTTTAATAGCTAATTCTGATTGTAAGTTGCCAAACGTTTTCATATTTTTTACATTATTTAATTTATTTAGTTTTATCTTTATCTCTGGTCCTGGTCGTTTTGTTTGTATTGTGTTATTGATAAGTGATGCGTATCGTATTGATAAGAGATTACGGATCAAAAGTACACACAAAGAAACTCATCATCACTCATACTCAAACTAAACTTTCATAAAAGTCCCTTGTACAGATGAGTTACTTTACAGTGCCAAGTATTTATTGCATCCCTTGTATTTCGTTACTTTTTATTTTAATATTAAATAACAAGTCACAACAAGTGACTGATTGATTGAAGTAATCAAAATCATAGTCATCGTTTTAACATTGTAGAGTGACAAATGACCTATACTAAGCTTAAGTTTCCTTTCTTCTGACTAAATTATCCTACAGCCGATTAGCCGAAAGCAACCACTATATAGTGCACTGTGAAAAAAACCAAGTACATTTGACAAGTTCATTTGAAGTAATTGCATAAGTTTTTTTCATTACTCTCTTATTTTCAGAAGTACATTTTTGACGTTAAAGCAGTTTGTCTCTCTGACTGCTCTTCTCCATCTCGTCTTCATGTCTCGCTGTGGGTGAAGTGATCAATTTCCCATAAAATCGTTTCTACTACCCCTTAATTAGCTACTGTGTGTGGTAAAAGCTGCAAATTGCATGCAGCCTGAGACCCTTGATATGTTGTCCTTCCGAGAATCTAAAAATTTCCTATGGTATTGCTCTGAAAGTGATGAACTTGGTCGGGGAAGCTTTGGAATTGTATACAGGGGTATAGCCAAGAGCACTGGAGACCCAGTTGCAGGTGTTAAACTTTAAAATCAAAAATATTTTTCCTTGTATGAATAGTCAAAATAATGATTTAAAATTGCAAATTTCAGTTAAAATTCCCCATTCCAATGTGGCAATCGCCGAAGAGGTCGAAAGGCGAGAAATCGAGGTATATCAAAAAATCAACCATGAAAATATTGTCAGACTTCTTGGATACGAGGAGGACCGCTCTGGTGGATTACACCGGAGAGAGCGTCCAGCAAAGGCTCTGATTATGGAACTCTGTGATGGGGGAAGCCTGTACAAAATTTTGGAACATCCAATGAATCATTTTGGCCTAGAAGAAGATGAATTCCTTACGGTGCTTCGCGACTTGACACGTGGAATGGAATACTTACGAAAAAATGATATAATTCATCGCGACCTTAAACCAGCCAATATTATGAGGAGCATAGCTGATGATGGATCGAGTATTTATAAAATTACAGATTTTGGCGCAGCTCGTGAACTTGCAGAAAATCAGGAGTACAGTAGCATATTTGGAACTGAAGAATAGTACGCATTTCCATGATTTATGTATTTATTCATTTGTTTCTTTTTAAACGGCATAGTACGTTGAATGCTTTTGCATCCCTTGTAGTCTCGATCCGGATGTTTACGAACAAGCACTGCTATTGCCAGGATCAGCTCTTCCGCAACGAAAGTTTTCGCCATCCACAGACCTTTGGTCGATTGGAGCAACTCTGTATCACGTAGCCACAGGAATGCTACCATTTCGCCCTATTGGTGGAAGAAAAAATAGACGAATAATGCACTTGATGACAACCAAGAAGGAATCTGGAGTCATATCCGCACACCAGATCAAAGATACTGAGACAATCGTTTTTGAAAAACAACTTCCAAAGCGTTGTCTTTTAAGCTCTGATCTGAAGAGGCATTTATGCCCACTTCTTGCTGGTTTGATGGAAGTAGATCCCAGGAAGAAACTCACGTACGAAACGTACTTTCAACAAGTCAATGAAATTCTGTGCAGAAAGCAACTTCATTTGTTTTATATCAATCGATTGCAACTGGTGAGGCTATATGTCCATCCCAACAAAACCAAAACGTTTAGTGACCTAAGTACCTTGATTCAAGATAATACCGGAGTTGCACCAGAGGATCAAATTCTGCTGTTTAAGGACTCTACTTTGGAGACCATTTTGAACTCTGATGGCTCAAACGCAAATATTTTCTCCAAACTTCCACAAACGTGCAAAACCAAACGATTGCAACTGGTGAGGCTATATGTCCACCCCAACAAAACCAAAACGTTTGGTGACCTAAGGACCTTGATTCAAGACAACACCGGAGTTGCGCCAGAAGATCAAATTCTGCTGTTTAAGGACTCTACTTTGGAGACCATTTTGAACTCTGATGGCTCAAACGCAAATATTTTCTCCAAACTTCCACAAACGTGCAAAACCAATCCTGTGATACTATGCAGTCGAAATGATACCGAAGTATTCTGCAAGCCCGATACCCACTCGTTGAAGAAAAAGTTATTTCCAAACACAATCGAATATAACAAGGATGCTGACATTGCTGTTCATAATTGCGTGGTAGCATATTTTATCAAACGACAAGTACAAGCGGCGTGTCTCAATGTTCACTTGATTGATTCCTCCGTACAGACCATTAACCAAGTGGTTGTTGCTCAACTTACTTCTGCTTCAAAAGAAAACGTACTAATCTGCAAGGCTGTTCACTCGATGAAGAACCAATTCGAGATGATGAAAAGCTTTCACTCGTTATGCTCCAAGTTTGCCAAGCTTGTACCTGAAGATGTGAGCAATCCGACCGACGAAGAAGGGGAAGGAATTACAACGTTTCATGACAGTGTTAAAGAATTGAATGCAATCTATTCTTCCCAGTTGCTAGAATTTCAAAAATTGGACAAAATGCTTCAGCAACTGAAGCCATCCATTGATGCTTTACTTGGAAGCAGGGTCGAAAATCGATTTTTAATGAATTCGTGGGAGAAGGCATCTAGTAAAGTAAAAGTAAGTGCAAAGCTATAAAATGTGAGGCTTTTACCTGTCTAAAGTATGAACAGTTGTAGGTACACCATGCCTTATTGTCATTCAAAAATACATTTTTTATTATTGAATTGTTAGGGTGTCAATGACTTTCATCGTATGGAGAGGATTTTAACAACTCTCGTTTCCAACATTGACCAATCGCATGCTGACTTTACTGGTGATTTGCCCTCAACAACTCCTGTACGAAGACGGGCTCCTTTGCCTGAGGAGCAATGTTTACATTTAATTGAAAGGACCAAAATGCTTCAAAATATGAACAAATTGGAACAACTTCAAACGGAATGCTTTCGGAACCTTGCTTCATTTAACTCTGTAGTGTCAGACTGGTACAAACAAGCAATCACTGCGTACATTCAGCCCGAGATTTTAGCAAATGATATTCGACACCTGCAGGAAAAGATGGTTGTAGCCGAAGAAAATTTAATGGAAGCTGTAGGCAAGTTTAAAGTACAACTAGGACAAGTCACCGCAACATTGTCAGCATTCCCTATAGTTGCTGGCTATATTCAAAACAAACAAAATCACGATAAATGTGCCCGGGTCAAGGCTGTTCGGGAGAGGCTCCACGAGTTGGTCCAAGTGCAACAAGAAATTCAATCAAAATTCAAAATAAACTCTGACTTGTGTGATCAGCTCCAAGGGCTTATGAATAATTCCTATTCAGATGCAAATTCCTCGACCTAGACATTTCACTCATTTCAGTCCGGCAAATCAAATCAGAGAGAAAGAGTTACTATACTTTTGGTAAACTACTTTTCCTATTTTTACTTCTTACAATTTAGTATCTATATTTATAGTTTGTTTAATTTTATCATGTTTTATTTTATGTAATCTGTCACTGCAAATGCGTATTGCAAATTAATTGACAGGTAGTTTACTTTTAACGCATATTGTTACTATATTATGATTATGCATGACAATATTGCATTTATGAAAATGGATTGCTGCAATAATGTGTCAATGTATTATTACATTTATAATGTTTAAATCGATTATCAATGTCAATAAAAGTTTTATCAGTATGAAATGTTCTTTTAAAGAACTAGTTACGTATATTCCTGTGATGGCTGGCAATAAAAATCAGTTGTAGTAATGACACGTTTTAATATATAACAATGTTTCTAGAAGTACAAGTAAAGTAAACAATACAACAGTGAAACTCTATCATATCATATAGGTTATACATGATAAATCAGTTAATAATAATGTAATTAATACACATGAATGCTTTCTAGGAGGCATTTTTCAAATATTTTCGGACAGAGTCTTGGTCACGCTTAAGCCATTCAGCATTTAGGCGTATACTTTCAATAGACTGTTGCACAGTTCTTTCGGTCCCAGGGAAGCTATTCTCAACAAAGAACTTTTCAACCTCTTTAGCGGCTTCTTCAGCAGCAAAATTTTCAGTGACATACTTTACCACCCGAGATATTAATCCGCCACCCTAAAACACGCGATCATGAAACGTTTAAATATTTTATTCGTACTTTGCACCTCGAATTAGGCAAAAACTTAATTTTCAAAAAAAAATTACTTACAGGGTATCGCTCACGAAAAAGTTCCTTATTATCTTTAAAAAACTTCCATGCTAATTCACGTCCTGTCTTGCTCATACCAACCGAAATGACAATGAAAACAGAATCTCCACTCCGAACATCGTCTGAGATGGAGAATTGCAAAACTTTATTTAACAAATCTGGATTCTTTATGGCACCCAACGAACGACCAATTCTATACCTTTTCTTCCAACATGTCCGATTCACGGTAAAGCTATAATAGAAAGGTAAAGCACATGGATAAATACGCTTATTAAACCAGAAACATTTTTTGTAAATGTAATTATTACAAAAATAGCTAAATAGCATATTTACCTTCAGAATAGTATTGACTAATTCTTCGTCTCCTGTAGACAAAACTGCCCGGTAAACAACCGAACGAAGATCAGCGATAATAGGACTTGCCCCAGACAAGTGTCCTGCAAATCGCTTTTTAGCTTCACTCACAGTCTTCTCATGACCAAATGAGGTCATGCGCAATAAAACCAGCGTTCTCAACATTGTGTCAAGATGACCTAAATCACCAAAAAATGTCATCATATTAGAATATTAGAGTACTGCCTTCATAGCAATAATATACACTTGCAACAATGGTTTCGTACAAATGAATACGAATATGTCATTTTTCTTACTTTCATTAGGCTTTGCCTCCCATCCCAGTTTGTCTTGAATTGTTTGGAAAATATCTATCCCGAAATTCTTAAATTCTTCATGGAAGTCAGTATACTGAAGGAGCAAGTTTAGTTTGCTCATAACGTTCCCAATACTGGACCACACAGTGNTTCTTCATGGAAGTCAGTATATTGAAGGAGCAAGTTTAGTTTGCTCATAACGTTCCCAATACTGGACCACACAGTGTAGTTATCTTCATCCTTGAAAGCTTTCAATAATCTCAATACCTAATTTATAAATACCCGATAAAAAACTTATCAACAAAGGACATGAAGCAAATTCAGCGTTGTAGTGTGAATATAAACAATAGAATTATGCTTACATTGGTAGTTGAACTTTGGCCAGACTGAACAAGAGCAAACACATCATCAAGTAAATTCAACCGATCTACAGGAACAAGTAATTTTTGTTCAATGGCAGGTAAGAACTGTTCCAGCATTTCCTCAAGAATATTGAACTCGATAGAAACCGACGGTACCAGGGTTAAGCTATATAAATTTTTTTTGCATTACTAAACTGTCGGAACCGGAAGTAAAATAACAAGTGTAGCTTGGCAAAATGTGAAAAATATACCTTGACCCACTCTTTTTCACCAACATTTGGGATAACAACCGTCTTGTTCTTGCTGTCCATGAGTGTGGAGTAGATTGTATGTTTGGGATCCGAAGATGAACAGAAAGTTAATGGTATCATCCATTGGTATGTATTGTCAACTTTCGAAGGGTTGTTGCAAAAATTTTTCCTGGGAGAGTTCAATAACTCTATTGGTTCCTTCTTGACGGGAACTGAGAACGCGAATCAAAGGAAAGCCCTAAAAAAGAAATACATGATTGGTGAAGATTTTTTAAAATGCTCCTTGTTTAGAAAAAGGTTTTGTACACTTTACCATTTGTTTGGTCCATGTGCTCATTATCCTTTCAACTGGCTTTCCACTGGCTTCTTCAAGTGCTGCCCATAGGTCTTCAGTAAACGCGTTTTTGTATTGATGGCGGTTCAAGTAAATGTTCATACCTGTTGCGAATTCAATGAATGCATTAATTTTTGCGATTAGACTTAATTTTCTGAAAATTTTGGCTAGTATTTTTCCGTTTGCGGTCCCATACCTTTTTTGAAATCAGCCTCTCCAATATAGTGATGAAGCATCCTTATAATACAAGCGCCTTTGTTGTATGAAATGTCATCAAAAATTTCATCAATTTCACTGGGATGTCCTACTGGGACTTCGATGGGGTGACTAATTATCAAGGCAATCTAGTTCAAGTGCTCGTATGAAGGTTTCTGTTACAAATTGGGTCCAAATATCGAAATCAGGAAACAAGTTGTCAGTGGCAAGAAATTCTGTGAAAGTAGCGTAGCCCTCGTTCAACCTAGTAGTAATGGGCGAAATTACACATGTTTATAACAATTAACTTTTTTATTTTCCAAAATGTTTTCAAAGTTTTCGTTTTGTTTAGGGTTTGTATTGTTTAAACATACCACAAATGCGTCCACCAATCCATTGTGACCAAATTCCCAAACCATTGGTGAGCAACTTCGTGAGCAACCACTAAAGCCACCCATTGACGATTGGAAGAAGACGATTGCTTTTCATCAATTAGCAAGCATGTTTCTCGATAAGTAACCTGTAAAAGACAATATTTGATTATTTGATAAATATAATTGGGGAGGTTGCGCCGATGAGATGAAAAATGCCCTGGCTGGTGGATCAGTTTGCAAACTTTCAAACTGTAAAGTGTTTAATAGCATGTACTTACCAAACCCCAGTTCTCCATAGCCCCAGCCGAAAAATCTGCAATCGCAACTAAATCCATCTTTGGTAAAGGATAAGCAATTCCAAAATACTCTTTGTAGTACGGTAAAACCCGTGTCACAACATCTAATGCAAATCGTCCCTGTTCGGTTTTACCAGGAGGAGTGTACACACGACATACCACACCATCAGAGGATGTCGCTTCGATGTAATCAAAGTCTCCAATCACAAGTGCCACAAGATAAGTACTCATAATTGGCGTCCGGTTGTACTGAATCAAATGAAGAGCATCGTTGCCGGGAACCGCAGTAGTTGATTTTATTGACATGTTTGACAATGCCACCTTTGTTTTATCCACAACAAGACTTATGTCAAACGTGGCCTTAACTGCAGGTCTACAGAGCAAGTAAAAAACCAAAAAGTGACAATTTTTTTATTTCATATTCATTAAAACAGTTTTTAATTGCAATAAAAGTATATTATGTAACGTACTCATCCCAGCAGGGAAAGCACCGCCTAGCATCCGTAGCTTCAAACTGGGTTACTGCATTGAACTTATCCTCACCATTCGCTCCCTTGAATTTTGAACGATAAAACCCTTTCATTTTATCATTGATGGACCCAGTGAATTCCATTTTTAAAGTTCCGGAGCCTTTTTCAATCGGTTGGTCGAATTTAAACGTTACGGTCTCCAAACCTTGATCATACACAATTCCAGACGCATTCATTGCAACACCCAATGCATTATCAGTCCATACGCCATTATCGACCGTAAGCTCAATTGCATGCATGGTAATTTCATTGGTAGCCTCATTAATCTGTAATGAAGAAAATAACCATTATTAATATTATCATATTTTAACTAAAAGTATGCAAGTTGCAAGTCGTGATGATGAACAATGAATGCGACAAGCATACCGAAATGTCGATTGTCTGGGTTCCCTTGAACGTAAAATCTCCTAAACTCGGAGTTATTTCGATATCATAGTTAATCGGTACAACATTTTTGGGAAGTCGCTGAAAAGGTTTGTCTGCCATTTTTTCTTCTTTTATGGCCTGCTTCGTGGAAAAATACTGATTTTGAATTCCAGTGACCTCAACCTGAAAACAGCACACACAACAAAGGTTTAAAACATTCCATATCGCATCTTTAGAATTAAAACGCAAATAAACGCAGGTTTAGAACCTTGTAAATTCACTTCCCAAAGAAGCTTCTACCTTTTGATTCGCAAACAAAGTAATTGGTTTACTACTATTGGTGGCAACAGCAAGGGCAAATTTTTGGAGTTGTTGCTGCTTTTTCTTTTCAAAACACTGTATTCCGTTACTACTAGAGGAGTAAGGCTTGGAAACTAAAGCCAGTGGCTGGACTCGTCTACGTGACTGGTGAAGATAATTTTTGCAGATTACACTCTCTAACACTACTTTCGACACATTCAACGTTTTAGCAAACAATTAAACTGTTAACCAGAACTGTTGCTAAAAAAAGCCCCTTGCTAACGCTAACCAAGCCACAAAACAGTAAGCTATTCTTATCTACCGGCCTGGCTATGGATGACAGATGATTGTCAACTGCTAATAATAATAAAAGTGTGAAGAGTTTTGTTTATTCGATGACTAATGCAATTTTAGGGAAAACTACAATCAATTTGATAATTAAAAAATATTTTGATCAATAACTGGTACTTTTGTAATTTTAACTTGAAAATTTTAACGCTTTCAGCGTTGAGCACAATCACACTTAATTGAAGCCAAAGAATCTAATCTACAAACTACCGACCGACGACAGATAAAATGTGAACAAGATCATTAGCTCAATTTGTTGTTGTTGTGCTAAAGCAAAGTGCAAAAACAACTTGGTGGCTGGTGAGGTGAATGGTGATAGTAGTTGCTGATTGGTTGATATTTTTTATCAAACAAAAAAGTAATGAAAAAGGTAAAGTGTAAAAAATAGGGAGAAGTTGTTAGATGAGCGGAGGAGATGAAGAAGCGTATACAAAAAACTGAAAGTGTAATTTTTTTGTAAAATGCAAAGCTTTGACAGAAGGGGAAACATAAAAAAAGCTTCCACGTTGTTCTTGCTTATTGCCTTTCCTCTATGGCCAATGATAATGGTCAAAAGAATGGAGCAGATTGAAAATGTGCAAGATTGCATTGCTTGCTGGCGTGGTCATTTTTTGCATAGGTATTAGGTATTGTCATTTTCCAGAGAATTTTCCCCAAATCCCAAATTCTAATCTAAATTAGAAATTCGAATCTAATTCGGAGAATAAATGTGTCGGAAGCATTTCCGGCCTGTTTTGGTGACAGACGGCAAAATTAATATTTTCGATAAGATGAAAGTAATCACATAATTTTATAATCATATCAATCATATCATCATAAAAAAGATTACTGTAAATCAAAAATTGCAACATTAAAAATCTACTTTATTAATATGTATCATTGGGTCTCTTTTCTTTGAATGTTTTCATGTTAGTTCAAAAATTGACATCACCTTAAAAAGAGAAGCAATTTATGCAATGCAACCTCATTCAGCCAGACTTTCAACTTTTGAAGGTTTGGTTGGATAAAACAATAAAATTTAAACGCATACTTTGAATGTGGTCAATTTTATCATCGGTCAGTCAGTACTGACTACTGACGAAGATCTACGGTAAAAATTCTGCCCAATTCGGATAGAACAATTCGTTATATTCAAATTTAAGCGTGACTTTAACTCTTCTTCCTTCAACAATATGTTTGTTTCTGTTCTGTTTTTACAACAAGCTTAATTTTTAAACATAAGGGCATCAGATTCAGGGGAATATGGACAATGCATAATGCAACGGATTTCGCATTTACGTACAGGTACATTCACATTGATGCTAAGACTGCAAATGTATTTTGAGTTTTGATTACTGGGTTTTCAAAATAAGTAGTAGTAAGAATTAAACTTTACCTGTCTGTAATTTCTTCTTTTACTATACACAACTACAACTTGCGGCAGGTATTAACAGACAGATGCATTCATGCATTCTTCATGCCTGTTGTTGCTTTTTTCGTAAAAATCAACGCGTACTCTGTCTGTAGTCTGTAGTAGTCTGTGTAATACCAAAAGGCAACTGTGAAAGTAAAGCTACCTATTTCTTCTACTCTGCAAATGACAACTTAGTACTTTTAAAACAAGAATGCTGCTGGTTTCTTATATGTATTAAAATAATGCATGTTAGAGAATATAGATAGAGATGTAATTTTCTCACATGTTGTACATAATTTTATATAATATGCAGGAGCATTGGTAAACATTGTTACCAAAAATACGATATGAAACACATGATTCAGATATTTTAGACAATCTGTGTGTGGTGTGAAATTTGTTTTGCACCACATAAAAGAACCATACAGCTTGCAACAATAGTTGAAACAATCAAAAACTGTATGGGGCTAGCTGGCTTACTTTTTTTTAAAAAAAAATGAGGAATACCGTTCAATGCAATTTCCTCTCTTGTGTAAATCTTTCTTGCTCATTGAAACAAAAGCAATTATAGAGGAAAGAGCAATCATGCTAAGAAATTTTTTTATTTTATATCTCTTGTCACATGAAATTGCTTAAAATTCAAATTCAATGATAATTTTTTTGCTTGTGGTCCCAAACTAAAGCCTTCTTCAGTTTTTGGCCCAAAAGAATTAAAATTATATGATCACAGCGAGGTACCGTCAAGAACAGAATTGATTGTCTGAAGGTTGCGCGTGGTTTAAGTTATTGTGGCCTCCGGTACCTGTATTTAGTGGAATACCTAGTAATTTGAGAGTAAAAAGTGCATATTTCTTACATCTTTCTGGCATCAAGATTGTTTCAGTGGAAATCTGTACAGTAAATTGTAATGTGAAAAATGTGATGAGTGCGCCTTGTAACGATTGCTTACATTATAATTATATACATAAATACGTTGGAATTGGAAATAAAAATTGAAGGTAAATAAATAATAATCACCATTATACTTTACTTCTAATAGCTCCTGAATGTTTCTTTAAAGTTGTACATTTTGTACAGTGCACCATTTCGTACAGTAAAAGTTTTTTGCACAGATTTTCTGCCCACACAATCTGGGTTCTTTGGTACATATTGATTTACTATTTACCTACATTGCAGTGACAGTAACTCGAAACGGCTAATTGTTTGCAAAATGTAAAACTTCAAATAACCACATCCACCATTTCATTTTTCTCAAGTTTACTTGAATCAGAATTGAGTTATATGAGTTCTCTCTTGTATGTCAACAGTTTGGCATTTGTTGCAATTTCAAATTAAGAATATTTTTAACGAATAAAATTATTAACTTTTGTATGAACGATCGTATTCATTGAACTTTTGAAATATGCTTATTCATTTAACCTTGTTTCAGTTACTCGTGAGGTTAATCGATAAAAAAGTAGCTACACGGACTACAAATAAACAATCAATGTTTTAACGGCCATATATTTTGTGGCCACTTATCCATCCAAATAAAATCATTTGAAACTTATTAGTACACTTGGTTGATACTTGTACAATGTGGTGCCTGTGTACCGTGTTAGCGAAAATGATGGCCAAAGTTAGGCCACCTAACCCTTTTCATAAAAGTTTACTTTTACTACGCATTTTTTTATGTTTATAAAAAAACTATTAACTGCAATAAAGCCATTAACTGTTGTAGAGTATGCAAGAGTTTCAATTTAAAAAATGATTTTAAATTGTTTTTTAAAGAAGTTATCTGAATCTGTAGTAGATAAAGCAATAATATATAAAGTCATGGCCGAGAAGACTAATACATCTTGAGGCATTAAATATAATGAATCAAGTTATGCACACATGTGCCTTTTGCACACTATGATATTTTTATCATTTTACATTGTAGTGTGCAGTACTGAAACGCTCTCTACTCGGTTCGCTGCAAGTCTTATTTTATGATTTTGATAACAAAGCAGCAAAGTGATTGCAATATATTTTATTGTAATATAGCTTTATTTTTTTAGCTTCCGTTCATACAGTCATTATTATGTTTTTAAAACTTTACTTTTGTCATGGCTGGGTACACACAAAGGCTAGTTTTATATTGATATTAAGCTGAGATTGTTTTATGGGTGTAATTTTTGATGTATTGATGATGCATTAATCTCCCTGTCTCTGTTCTTTTTTTTGGATTTGAGACAAAGATTAGCTTTTAAAGTGCTTCCATGCATGTATTTTAATTTTTAACCTGGCAGCGTTTTCAGCGGAAACGTGCCTTCATCAACAAACATCCTTCCGCCATTGGACGCGTGTATGAAATGCGTAGTTTTTGTCGTGGTGCTAAATTAATCTATGAATGCGATTTACTTTGACTTGTAACACAACTGCAAACTGTCGATAAGACGAAATATCATCAAAGATAGTCATTAATTCGTTCATTTGATACGTGATGCTTGCATAAAAACTTCCTCACTAACATGCTCACGTTCATGTATCTCATATCATGTTTCGTCTCAGGAAATATGAAACAAAATTTTAAAACGTAAACAGCTATCGTACTCCATATTATCAGATGTACTTTGTTGAACTTACGTACGACGAAGAGTTAGAAAAAAACGCTTATAATTTCAACCAAGAGGTCAAGCATGTAAAATGTGAATTCATAAAGCTACCTATGCAAATTTAAGTAGGCAAAATGTGATTTATAAGCTGTCACTGTGATTTATGTACGTGACATATCCTATCCTTGTACTAGTTGATCAGTGGTAGGTAGCAGCACGAGCACAACACAGCTCAAGTGATTTTGCTTTACAGAAGAAAATGCGTTTCTTCAACAAATCTCGTACTTTTTTAAGCATACTTGATTAATTCTGATAGATAATTTCGTCGTAAGCAAGCCCCACGAACGATATTGCTTGCAGTATAGCTCTTTTTAAAAATTTTTCATCGTTGTATTCCAACCTGCAAGTAGTTTTCAATAAACATCAATAATCCCAGCTTTATATAATATTTTTCTTTGCAAAAACGTTTGAAGATTTTAATATGAAATATGGTATTTGTATATACGACATGTAAAATATAATTTATGCTTATTCCTTGGCTTAATAAATCAAACACAAAAAACGCAGTTTTCAATCCTTTTACTGTACTTGTAGAATACGTTTATTATTTAAGCTGCAACTGCACACATTATTTATAGGTAAGGATAATCTGGGCAATATAAAATTTTGCCTGTATCTAATTTTAAATCTCATCAATGTTAAAGTTACTTCAAGGTACCTGAGTGCTTAATTTTTTTAAACTCGGTACTGGTACGATGAATGAATCAAAGGGTTGAGCTGAAAACTCGGTACTGGTACGATGAATGAATCAAAGGGTTGAGCGTTGAGCTGAGCGCTGCTTCTTTGTTAAACTTTATAATAGTCGTATTCTATAATATGAGTAGTAGGACCTCAAAACAGCCTGTTCTTACTGTGCTGTACAAATTGCATTTACTCACTTTACTGAGCTTTCTGGTCCTACTGAAATATGTCAGTTTCACATGGGTAAAGACAGTTAGCAACAAGCAATTGTAATCGGTGAAGTGTTGCCTATTATGCGGTTTCTGTCTGCGTCTGCGAGAAGTGCATAAAAGCAGTTACTTAAATAAGCTTTTTAAATTGGTAGTACTAAAGTCAATACGGTTGTTAATACAGAGTCGTGATTGAGTATCATCAGATCAATTTTCACAAAATGTTTTACACACTTTTTTAAACAATCTATGCAGAAAATATTGTAATAAAAAAGTGTGAAATGATACCGTAGAGAGCGTACCGCCACGGGTTAGAAAAAATTAAAGAGGGTTGGCTTTTGTTTTGTGACTCGTGCGAATTATCCTAAAAATAATCAAGTTAGGTACCTATATGCAAAGTTGATGTCTTTATCACAAAAAGAGGGTTGGCTTTTGTTTTGTGACTCGTGCGAATTATCCTAAAAATAATCAAGTTAGCTACCTATATGCAAAGTTGATGTCTTTATCACACAAGTAGAACAGCCAAGCTAATAATAGTCTTTATTAAAAGGAAAAGATGCGACATAATCACAAAGCCATAATAGCGACACGCAAAGTTTTGGCAGTTCTTTTTTTAACAACAACGTTGTGAACAAAGTCATTGTCCCATAAACCTAGATATAGGGTATATATTGTGTAACACTGTAGCAGGGCTCAATTCAGAACAAATACACTATAATAATAGGTATAGCATAAAATGCGTAAAAACAGGCTTACTTAATTATGTAAATTTTAACATGCTCTTTTTTGTCATAAAATTGTTTAGAAAAAAATTACTAATATTTTTTTGTTTCTTTTTGGATTTACAGGATACTGAGAATCGCTGCTCATAAATTAAGAAAGCGTGGACATGTACACTGTTACATCTACGTGAGTGAGTGAGTACTGCTGCTGTTGGTTGACAGACAGACTGACGTTCAACTGTGAAGGGAAAGCTGCTAGAAACTAAGTACAATGTAGAGAAGAAAAAACGCAGTGCACATCAGTGACAAGTTTTTATAGTTGTTCATTTAAAAAGATATATAATTTGTCATTTGCTCGTTGACTAGATATACTTGCATCATGATCATTATACCCCAACTTGGCTATCTATTCAATTTATAACTTTTTTGTGCAAAATGAGTTTGAAAAAGTGGACACCAACTAACCAAATAAAGGAAGAAATTGAAGAAAACCGTATACTCGTAAAAAATCCTTCTCTCAGCAATTCAAATGTACAGTTTAGATAGTACATTGATACACCTGAAAAAATATTCAACTTTGTACGTTAATAAGTAGGTATCTACATACTATTTCATAGCACTACGCACAAAAAAACGCATTAAGTTTGCTGCTTTGAATTTTGCTGAAATCGCTTTTGATGATAAGGGCGTGTGTTGTGTGTGCCAACAATAGTTTCACGCTCTCAAAATTCTCACGTAACTTTGAACAACCCTTCTTGATTGCGTTGTCTTGTAAGACAGAAACCCATGAAAACTTGACTCGTGTTATGTTTCAAACTTTCAAAATACTACTTTGGACACTTTCTTTGACGTTGCAAGTTGCTCTCGGCGGTTAACATGCTAATTTTGCACACTCATCCATTGAGTGAGATTATTTTTTTAATTACCGTATAATTTGTTAGGTTAAATGCCTAAATAAAATGGAAGTATTCAAGATAGATTGTGTGTAAAAAGCTTTTATTTTTTATTTAAAAAATTTTCAAAGTTGCGAGTTTTCAAAAATGAATGTATGACAAAGCAGGATCACATTAAGCCAGTAAGATGTCATATTTACGAGGATCTGCTAATTATGTGTGGTGCACAACAAGTGTGTTGGGAAAAGGTGCTACTGGTGCAGTGTTTCAAGGAGTTTCGAAGCATGATGGAGAACCTGTGGCAGTGAAAACATTTAATCAATTAAGTCATATGAGACCTCAGGAAGTTCAAGTCCGAGAGTTTGAAGTACTGAAAAAGGTGAAGCATGAAAACATCGTCAAACTGCTCGCCATTGAAGAGGAACAGGATGGAAGGGGGAAGGTGATTATTATGGAGCTTTGTAAGAAAATATTAATATTATTAACA
>JAANSP010001353.1:0-15736 GCA_036850745.1 Homidia socia
TTTTTTTACTCTGCATATGATTATTGCGTCGAATGAGTTAGTGGCTTACGAAAAGAAAGAAAATGAACGTTTGTTACAAATGCATCTGTGCTCGACTTCAAGGCATTTTACGATGATGATGAGGATGATGATAATCATCATAACAATATTTATACGAACAACCTTGGTGAGTACTGAGTACTGCAACAATAGCAGTGATATTGCAAACAAACTAATACACTGTTCCCCTTGTGTCCGCATTTTCGGACATGCAACGATGATTTATGAGTGTATGCCACTGTAGCATGTAGTAGTTTTAATTAAAACTCATGTAGAACAAAAAGATGCATTCCTAAGATTATCTGATGTTTCTTTTTCTCTTTGCTCTAGTTTTACACAAAGTGTGTGTTTTTGTTTGTTTGTAAATTTCTTTTTCATACGTATATTATATTTGTCTCATATTTTCTTTTTGCTAGCTCAAAAGTGCAAATGTATGAAAGCTAATTTGTGTAAAAACACCAAACCGTGCTGGATCCAATAAATATTTGCAAACGTATCCACACGATGCTGATGACGATGATGTTAACAATCAATGGATTCTCGTTCTTTGAATGTACACTCAAGTACGACTTTAAATTCAAACACAACAAGCAGCTTTCTTTTATTTATTCTTCCTTTGTTCCTTCAAGTCCAAAGAGGAGTTGTGTGCACAAACTGTTTCTTCTTCACAAAATGTATTCACAACTTTTCACACAAGTCAAAATTATGATCTAATCCAGTTGAGTTTTACAATTGAACTTGATTATCCACAAAACTGTTTTTTTCTTCAATTTTATGAGCGATGAAAACAAGTCGAAAACACAAAATCTCCGAACAAATTTGTTTCCGATTATTGCGTCTTAAAATTTTGTAATTTCATCAATATTTTGTTACAACTTACTGTGTGGAAATATTGCGTTTTCTTGTTTCCAAACAAGAACTGCAAAGATGCAAACAAAAACAAAACCCGGAAATCCTCGGTAAGGTCTGGCGTGAACAACAGAACGAGCGAAACTGAATTAATAGACAGGTGGATGAAAGCCTTTTATATGGGGCTTATAGACAAAAAGGTATGACCAAAAGACTTGCTAGGGCTCTTGTGTAGGATCATCCCTTAGCGCACCATTTCATATTATACTTTTATTGCAGTTTTTACTCTGTGCAAAAAGTAAACGCGAGCACCATACATTCCTGCTTTCCCCTTTTCTTACACCAATCCCTTGCAATACTCAACATTTGCAGGTGCGAGTCTGCATATTGTAAGCTATGCGAATAAAGTAAGCAGGGATTTGAAAGTAATTGTAGCAGGGTACCCCATCCCATACAACCCTACATGCTTTTGGCGTTCTATTCCTTACGCATTAATTTTTAGCGATACAAATATTGCAACAGTGAGAATTTTCAGCAAAAAGAAAAGTGTATGAATGAACAATAATTTGCATTGCTCATACTTTGTCATGTTTTTTAAAATTCAGTTTGTATTGTGCATTCAAAATGGACGGAAAGCTTTTCTCTTATTAACACTGACCAGTCAGTAAAGTAAATGATATCCTTACAATTTTCAACGTAAATATACTTACAAGAACGAATAGTAAAATAGAAAAGTGCTATACGCTCTTGTACACCAATAATTGTATCTCATTTAAGCAGCGCATGTAATACCTTTCTAATCCTTCTATACTTAATTTTCACTCTTCCACGTTAAAAGTAGCTTTAAATTGCATCACATAAGAGGGATTACTTTTTTAGAAAAACGCAAGTTTCGGACTTAAAAGTACATCGACTATTATGGTAGCGGTAATGATGATAATACTAATAATTCATAGGGACTTTTTGGTACTTGATACAATTACGCACAAGAGATTATTATAGCATTTTATATCAAACGTAATACCTTCAACTTTTGTTGCTTGATTGCATTTTATATGTTTATACAGTGCACATTATTATTAAAATGCACATTTTTTCCCAAAAGAGGATGTGGATTTGGATGATGTAAAATTGTATAGTGGCTAGATTAAATTGCATGCGCTTCGCCGACAAGTTTAGAAAACAAACAGTTGCTGTGTTTGGTAATAATTTGTAAATTGCTAAAAGGGTTTAATTTATGGCATCATGATGTTTTTAGTGGTTTTATAGTTTTCTAATTTTATGTAATCTGTGTGTACCTCTTGCATCTAACGTCAAAGTCACATCTCAATGTTGGAGCATTAACTTTTTTCTCTACAAAAGCATTAAAAGTACCTATCGCTGTTAATAAGTAAAAAAAGTATTCAATCATTTTATAAGTATGCAATTTCATGCGCACCATTTACTACTTCAAAATGCATAAGGTGTACAAGAGGCGATGTTGGTGCGGTGAATGAACCACAAAAATCTCTAGTTTTCATTGTCGCTTTTACTAGATGTGCTTGTGAATGAATTAATATAAATGAATGAGCTACCAACGAGTAGAAAGAAACTTACTCCTTTTTTTGTCAAAAAGCAACTACTCAGCAATAATAATGCACGATTAGAAGCCACAGCACACGACCATGGGGTCTGCAGACACGTGATGCGATAATTGTCATGTTCATGACAATAAAGTACCCACTTCACTTATTCTTCCTCTTACGCAATAATCAGCCATGTTTATGGTGTTGTTTTATTATTAGACCAAAAAATTTCACCAATTAATTTCGTATGCATGTCTGTCTATCAATAATAAAAAAGGTACCTATAGGTATAGTCTACTGCCCTGTTAGGAATTTTCATTTATCTAGTGAAACGTATAGAAGTTGCTTTTTTGTCTTTTATAATCAACAGGAATTTTATTGGACGCTTTATTATTATTATTAATTATTACTATTAGTTTGCTGCTAGTTTTTTTCTTCAAAAAAGGCAATGACCCATCACATTTCCTAATCGGCTGACTTACAGTAAAGGGCTTCATACAGCAAATTCCTGTTGAAAAGAGGAGCTCATGTATATGTAACAGAAATATGAATTAGAATTTTCAGTTTGAAATCGAAACCTCTTCCGCAGTCGTGAATGTAGTGGTCGCATGCAACGGATTAACAGCTGCAAATTAACCCATTTTTTGCTTTACTGCAGGTGGATTGTTCTTGAGAAAAATGCAGCAAAAAACTACCTTGTTGTACGCTATATTACTGTGGTGCAGTGTAAGTGCTAAACAGTTGAGCTTGGTTTCACTCAGTATGATAGTAAGTCACTGGCACATATATCAGTAAAAATGTGCCCATATTACCTGTTTTTTTAAAATTTGTTTCATTCCTCTGAAGAATACTTCAGCTCTGTTTATGGTTTTTTCAGGTTTTTCCTTCAATGAAAATACAGCAAAAATATAAACGCTATAGCCATTCTTTATGCTTCTTTGTTGGAAAGACGGTAGACGCCAGTTTTAAGGAAAGAAAATACCACAGTCAAATAGGCACATAAAATAATCATTCATTCATAAATGTGGGCAAAATTATAAGGTTTATATTGGTTTTATATACATTGCTGCTCCTTCAGCAAAAATGGACTGTTACCGGATACTACATCATATCATCATGATGAATACACGGCGAACAATTTGATAAAATGCTCGCCTTGTTTGACCAACAATAATAACAATATTCTCGAGCATTGTTACTTTGTTACACATCAAGTAGGCAAGCACAGTCAGTGAAAGACAATGTGAATAAGGGCTGCTGGCTGCAGACACAGTGCAGGCACAGAAAAAGAGGGGTAAAAATGTGTGCATATTTTATTTCATGTAAATGCAACATGAGGGGTGGTTTTGCTTCATTTCATTGAGATAGGTGTGTTATGTGCACAAAAGGGAAAAGCAAGCTAACAACTTTGCACTAAAGCCAAATTATCTTTTCTTTGCCAATACCCCAACAAAGCTCATCATCATACGTAATTTACATCGCGGTACTATTACCATCATTGTTGCATGTGGTAAAGTAGCACTGGTATAGTATGATGAACAACAATAATAGTGCAAGACGCAAAACATTACAAAAATAACAAACACATTCATTATTATTTACAACGAGCACCACATCTACAAAATATATATACATATTTGTATCCTCTTCGACTCATCATATCATATTTTATTCAGCAAGAAAAAAAACAACTTTTTGCACTTTACACCCAAAAGTAAAGTCATATCACCTCAAAACCTTGTTTCTATCTCTTCTCTTTCATCTCTTGTTGCAACCAAAAACCCTTAAGCATCCCAATGGCTTACCCAAAACACATGCACACAAAAAGTCTAGCCTCATCATTGTTTTTATGGAGGGGTGCAATGATTAGAGTAACAATGATTCAGTGATACATGGACGAAATGAAAAAGCTTGCTCAACCAATGTTTTATGCATCTGTATACATTGTACATTTGCAGCACCCGGCTTGTTCGTCATCAAACGAAAATCAAAGCTTATACAAATGCACACCAACATCATAACATAAACGAGCGCAAATTTTGCTCTTTCAGGTTTGATTTCATATGAATGCAATGGTCATGTCTTTTAGGTTAGAAGCAACTCTCGAGTTTAAATAGGATGGATCAACTTGGGTTAATATACACAACAATAGATACCTACTGCTGCTGCCTTCAAGTCTTACCAACCCAAAAATCTCAATTTATTCCCTAAATCCAACCAAGTGAAATACTTTACAGATATTATTATGTTTTAAAAGAAATATAGGCACATGAAATAAACAATGTAATAAGAATCCCATCATCTGCAGTAATTACACTGTGGTGGAGGTACTTTAAGTTGATCTGAGGATACACATAAATTCTTTAAATTTGGCTAATGTTTAGCTAAATTCATTTTCAGCATTCTATGCCGAAGTAATTTCTTGATATTCATTTCATTTTGAAAAATTTCCCTTTTTTTGCTCACTTAGCCGTGGACTTGGTACTAATCTGGCTCATATATCTTCAATTTTACCCTGATTCTATCTACATGAAATAGTCGTGAGTATCTTTTCAAAATACCAATTCATTTGCACTCTAAACAGGCGTGCTTTCAACTATCAGCAATATGGTTTTCATTCATTACAACATAATATATGCTCATTCATTCAGAAACATAAAAACAATCAGCAGTGTAGTAAGTTAAATTAAAATACTTGGTATTCCCATTATTACATTATTCAGATTCAATCAGCTAACCATTTTTAATTTTACATCACTTTTTCGAAAATGAATTTTAAAAATGCATTATTGCTAGCGCTAAACTGCTTATTGATTACGTATAATTGGCGTATTTGAAAAGGTGTGAAATTCTAGCTCCTCCATATAGCAGAGCAGAGAACCCACAAATTCATGCATCATTTCTACTTAATGATTTACATCAACATTTAAAAGTGTTTGTAGGTAGTTATATTTGTTGTTATTACATATAAATCTCATAATATATACATACTTGAACTCGAATTATTACTGAGACAAAATGCACAACCGAATCGGGAGGTGATATTATTTTTATACAGAAAATAAGCGTTCACATGATGATATTTATTAAATGGTAAGCAAAAGTTTTTTCGCAAATCCATGCTAACACCACTTTTAGCCATAAAACATCAGGTCAGGTCACACATGGTAGGTACGGGGCAACGATAGAAATTGAAATTTGCCTGTCTGATAGTTCAATTTGATTAACTATCATTGTTTTTTTATTTATTACGGACTAAATAATAAAGCATTATTAAAAGGCAAAGGATGTCGTTTTATGAGTAAATCAAGTTAGTACTCATCGGTTGTTAAGTGAAGCTCAGTCCCAGTTAAACTTGATATGGGGGTGCACTACGACTACGCAGACTGCTTCTTCGGCTTATACTATAACAGCAAATGCATATTCACTCATCAAGCTCAGTCCCAGTTAAACTTGATATGGGGGTGCACTACGACTACGCAGACTACTGCTTCTTCGGCTTATACTATAACAGCAAATGCATATTCACTCATCATCAAAGAAAGTGAATTAAAGTCAATAAAGACATCCTCTTACTCCATTGTACATGGTTGATACTTTTTACATATCTATATTATTATTATATGTTTTAACTTGCAATTGTTTTTTTCACCCCACCGTGTGAAACAACTTAAGCATGGGTACGTTTTAGTTGAGCAAGCAACTGCAAGCGTGTAATTACCTAGTGCACGTTTTCCTTTACCTTTCCGACTCACCGCAACGATCATCATTTAAGTATGTAATGACAACCTTTGACCTATCTCACATACAAGTTACTTGTTTTCCGTTTGCAAATGTTCCGTTGGATTTACAATAATTTGTTGGAAAAAAACTTTTTTTGCAATTTAAAATGAAATGTGCAGCAATTTGAAAGTTAGGGGGCTGTGTAGCTTGGGTATTTATTTGACTTAACAACAATGACAATAAAATTAAACTTGACCGTGAGTAAGATGAACTACTGATAACTTTTCTGTTATTTATACAGTGTAAATTATGATGAGCAATATATCAAAAAATTATAACAATACAGAAGTTTCACTTTTTACCCGAACAATTGATTTTCATTCCACGATTAATCTATTGCTACATTTTTTTGTAGTTTGAAATTCGCATTAGGTACACACAACGACAATTCGACAATTACATGCAGACATACCGAACGACCAAAACTCTCACATTTAAAAGAAATGATCAGTGATGTAGGGAAATTTGAAATACAAAAAAGTGATTATGAGCCAACTTAAAAAATATGACAGTTTAAATGAATTTTGCAGTGCAATCGAAACAATTCAAAATCCGCTTTTTACATCATCCAACAAGTACACATTTTTACATTTTTTATATCCTCAATGAAACTAACATTGTTTACTTCACTTGTGTAAACTGCTTCCTTTTTAAGTGAGGTGAGGTGGTGGGTGACTTTCTTTATCATTGTGAAATGTATTGCCCTTTGCAATAAGTAAGCTTCATTTTGGAGGTTGCAAAGATGTGCACAGTGCAGAGACAACATACTAACCAAGAGCACTTATTATTACTTACTCTACAAAGTAATAACCGTTGACAACTATGAAATGATGAGATTTTCTACATGACAAAAAGTGGATTACGAAAGTAAAATTACATTATATCTGAGCGTTGGAATAATGCTCGCACCCATTAGTTTTCCTTCAAAGTCATTGAAGTTTATAGAGTAAAGCTGCAGTATGTAATAATAATCATAGTATAAAATGTATGTTTCGTGCTTGCTGTCATTTAATAAGACATGTCACGGCTGTGTTTTTAGTAGTCAGTCAGTACTGCTCACACTGAAAACGCTCATTTATTTACTTCCTTTCTCATGATGACATTTAAATGAATGAACAAGTTTAGGTCAATGAATCCCTAAAAATGGTTGCTTATTTGTGCGAGCACTTTTATTTATTATGATCCACATCACATCTTCTTCTTGTTAGCAATCGAATAGGCAATCTCTATCTGTTCACTACAACATTTTGTTGGATAAGGTGCGCCTATTTGTTTTGTGGTGCAAAGTTTCCTTTCTTGCTACGCCGCGACCTAATGTTGTTCATGTTACTACAAGTAACTAAATGAAAGGTTAATGATACACATCATTCCTTCCCAAGGGTTTTTTTCGACTTGATGCTATACAAAGTGATACATAGCTAGAAGCATGATCGTCATAATAGCAGCAGCACAATACCACCACCAATAACTTGCAGTCCTAGACGAAACGAGATTTTTGAACTTGTTAGATCAACAACTGCCAGTTGTTTTCACTTTCAAAAAACCAGCTATAAGGACGTATTTCTAGTAGAAAAAGCTCATTATGCAGTTTTAGTTTTGAGTAAAGTTGTTGTGATTGCAACTTTTTTTGTAAGAGGAGCTTCTAATAGTTTACTGTTCAGCAACAACGTTCTAGGAAGAAAGGGGGAAATTGATTTACGTTGCTATTAAATGAAATGAGATGTGATATGACCACTTTTTATTGCATTACTTACAATTGCATGAGCAGCTTAGGAAGATTTTTGTCACTTTCAAATGTAATGCCATTTTATACTCATTCATAAATTGTGCTACGTATACTCTAGAGCTAGCCAACTTGTGCATACTGTATTTATAATTTTTTATTTCGTGATTTGAAGTTAAGGATATGAAATTACGTGCAATGATGGCACGTGTCTGTTACGTTCTTATGAGCATACACGCTAAATTAAAGCCATAATTATAATTTAATGAGATTGCTGGTTTATTCTATGCTATTACGTGTAAAATTGTCTGCAACATTAAGATTTATTTGGAGGAGAAAGGTAAGCGAGCTGATTTGTTTCCTGATGGCATGATGATGATAACATGTGGTTTGTGTATAAAAAATAATATTAATACACATTATTGTCATTATTACTCTGACTGAATCCGATGTTATTTAAGACTGTGGTTAGCTCAGCTAAAAACCACAAAGTTGCAATAATACAAAACAGATATGCGAGTAGGAATAAGATTATGTTATCTCAGATTATGAAAGTTTGATATGAAGAGTGGTTTTAAAAAAATCTAGATTAATTTAAAGCCAAGGAAGTAATCATTCTATTCTGTCACAATTATATCGCAAAACAGTAATAGTAATAATATTTGATGACGTTCTGACGTCAGCAACTGTGATTTATACCAGTTTATTTGACCAATGGCCAGTGTTCTGGTATTGTAAACAGTTGACATTAAAAACTTTTACTTTCATTTTTTATATTCAAGATTAATTTAAAGCCAAGGAAGTAATCATTCTATTCTGTCACAATTATATCGCAAAACAGTAATAGTAATAATATTTGATGACGTTGTGACGTCAGCAACTGTGATTTATACCAGTTTATTTGACCAATGGCCAGTGTTCTGGGATTGTAAACAGTTGACATTAAAAACTTTTACTTTCATTTTTTATATTCAACAACTGTTATACAATAAGTACATAGTTGTTATTTTAGTTTAAAGATGTTTGTAACGGTTGCTTGTTGAGTTTATCATTTAATTTAGCTGTGGACCAATTTAATTAATTATGTACTTCTGGATTTAATTAATTATGTACTTCTGGATGGACTCTCCTCATTTAGTTTAGTCCATTCTCTCTTTTCGGGACTAGAAAACAGAGCTGTCATCTTTATGATGTGATGTTTGTGTGTATAACAGGGTACTTTAAAAAATTATGAACGGATAAGTACATTTTTTTATTAAAGATTACTTTCAATTTCTCTAATAAAACACTTGAGATACGACAAACTTCCAGTTTTGCACCTTAATGCAAAGCATTGCTGAATTTTCAAAATTAAAAGAAAAAAGAACCATTAGCTAAAAGGTTATAGATCGCCATCTGTATGTATAGAATTTTCAAAAAAACAAAATCACATAATATGCACATTTGATTGAAAATTTGCATAATTTTTATCAACTACTAGAACATTAGATTTTAGAATGCACTCCATCATCCTCTCAAACTTTCCGTATTTTGACTGACAAACGTAATTATGGGTATAAGAAAAACATTTTATGCTGATAAAGTTGGCATACAAACCACGGCATACAACACCATCGGCCAGAAGGAAGAGAAAGAAAGTTTACATTTTGTAAGATTACATACTACAATAGCAGCAGCAACGAAAGTTATGCATTAAAAATCAGCCCTGCGAGATAACCTTTTCAGATCAGATCAGATCAACCATGCAGCCGCAACAATCAATTTGCTTATTATGGTAGTGGTGGTAGCTTCATTGTCAGTCAATAAACTTTTGCTTGAGTACCTCAAAAATGTACCAACTTCTATAACATTCACACAAAACACATTTATACGTAATAATAATAATGAACAATAGAAGAAAAAATGGACATGACGAATGTCCTGTCTTGACTTGATTGAAACAAAAAAGCTTTTATCAAAATATATAGTAGTTGTAGTAGTATATGGCATCATCACACATCGTATATGGTCATCAAAATTCAGAGGCATCACATCCGGCCAAGTGCCCAAGGGTATAAGCAAAATATCAACATTGTACGCACGCTGCACTTGCTACACAATAATCTAGTCATTATTATTACTAGAAGAGGAGGATTTTATTGGTGAGCATTTTCTGCATTTTTTCTAGGTGAAAGTAGCAAAAAAAGTTGAATACACACATTAGAGCAGCAACGCGTGCATCTATGAAGCTATATGAGGCATATCAAGTTACGATGATGATGATGGTGCATACCTAATCTTGATTTACTCAATGTTAAAGTGTACGGATACTGCTACAGGGTGCTGTTGTTCAGGGTTGGGATCCTTGTGAAGTCATCATGATGTTCGATGCTGCTGCAGATGGTTTGGCAAGAAGGAGAAATAATAGGCAGCATCATGAAATGAAAAATAATGATACAGATGAAATAATGATAATCATAACATGTACATTGCAAGAATTCAATTTAAATTGGATTTGAAATGTAATTTGCAACTGCTCTTATTCATATTAGAATACGCATATACATATACCCTAATAATCCTAATAATGTATCGTCCTTCGTATTTTAGCTATTTTCATACCACCAGGTTTTCTCCTTCTCCTATCGTCATCTATATTAGCCATGTTGATTATGTAATAGTAGATACAAGACTGTAAAAAATAAATGGCAAAGTTTCCGTTTCCAATGAAGATGTCCAAGAAGCCGGAAGTCAATAAAATTGGAGGATTTTTGAAAAGTCAAAATACCTTTGTTTGTTAGCAATTTCTTAGCGGTTAGTTGCTTACAACAAGTAATATGGATAGTAGCTGTTGTGAGTCGTGATTATAATTATTAAAAAATTAGCTGCACCTACACGTTTTACGAACAATGAGTACCTCACCTTTCTTATCTTTAACTGCAGAGGGTACAATATTTTATGGTTAATATTCAATATCTTCCCTAATTTTGATACGCTTATGATGCATGTACAATGTAAGTAGTTGCAGTCACACTACTCACACTCTTTGTCAGAGAGACTCTGGCTATGATGATTTTTTTATATTCATTCATTTCTTTTCCCGTCGAATTATTCTACATAAAATATGATGCATATGAGCAAGGTCTTCTTATGAACAAGACCATCCATATCTTTATTAGTGATGAGAAGAATAATCTTGCCAGACGACGACATCAAAGTTCATACTAGTTCATAGTCTCAATAGAGGGGAATGTCAAAACAGTTATAATATTTCTTATGTTGAATGCAAGATTCCGTACCCCTTTTTTCTAACAGCAGACGCACAATTTACAGAATTGCACACGTACAAATAATCGTGCATGCTACCTTTTTCCACTACTACTTGTTCGTGAGCAAGTGATATATATTAAATGCAGTCTTCGACACGCTTGATTTCACTTTTCAGAGGAACTTGAATCTTGTCTGTAGGAGGATCTAGCAGCGTCGAGTTCTACAATATGTATTGTTGAAAACAAACAAGTATATTATAATATCTCATAGTTTTCAATCTTTATACATCTAAAGCTCAAAGTAAGCCTATCCTATCAGTTTATTTTATAGTAGTGACAATGATGATGCTGAAAAAAGGGATGTATGATTATTGCAATACATATACGTAATGGCGTGTGCTCACGTAAATTCACAATCTTTGTTAGTTTTTATTAAGAAAATAAAAAGACTTACCTTATGGCAACGACCTTTTAGCATAGTAATCGACATTTTTTTAAAACGGCAAAAAGAACAAAAGGCAAAGTTTTTTTATAAAAAAAAGTTGCAAGAAAAGGAAGAAAGTGAGGTAAAACTTGTGTGTGATGATGAATTCTCATTTTGAGTGGTTGCAAAAATGCAGTTGATTTGAGCAATGTAATTGTAGTAAGCCAACTTTATAGGAATAAGTAGCATTTTAGGTGTGTAGTAGCTTTTTATGATACATAAAGTGGAAAATATAAAAAAGTACGGCTTTTTGGGCAATGGGTAGCTATTCTCCCAGAGGTAATAATCAAAGGATTTTTCCCCAGAGTGGAATAAATGTTCATTTGCATGCATTAGGAAGCTCTTGACCTCTTCCTTTCATGAATGAATGAGATACAAAATTCAAGTAAGGGAACCCTAAAAAGTGAAAAAGAACCAATATACTTTTATATGACTTTATATGACTTTCATATAGGCATTTAAAGAGAAAATGCAAAATAACAATTTTACATGCATTACAGTTTACGACAACAAGATTAATAATAATTCATAGTTGAATTTTAGCCAAATTTTTTGAGTTAAATACATCAGTTATCAGTTAGCAATATTAGCATGTCAAACAACTACTACAATTTTTTAACTATAGTGTCATACGAGTGAGAAAACATCGTCATCCTATTGTGAAGGTGCAAAAATGTCGTCAAAATTATTTAGTTACCAAGTTCTCACTTGTGGTACGAAAGGATTATATGCGTTGTTATCAAACGTACACATCATTATGACCTTCATATGCAGCACACAGGAACTAAAAATGAAGCAAAAATTACCAACTTTTTACGTATAATGAATGAGAATAATATAAATAAACTCATAAAAATCTTGACAGCAGTAGTAGAAGGAATGTACATTAAATGACTGTCTTGTTTCTTCTACCCTCATCATCATCATTGCAGGTAAGTAGCTGTATAGGTGAGAAGTAGTGGCATTTCTATAGAATAACTCAATTTTCAATGTGTAGATTTGTCAGACTTTCTTCACTTGTGCAAAATGCATACACGCACAAGCAACAATAAACATTGTTTTTCCAAGTTTTTATTTAACGTCATTTTCGCGTGTTCTCTCTCAATTTTCAAGAAGATACTCTTGTTTTTAACTGATATGATAACGACGATACGAACACAATAAAACGTCATTTACTTTGTTATCGTTGTTACTTACCCACATGCCATGCATAAAGAAACTACGGTGTGAAAAAAGTAAACTGCTGCAAAGCAATATGAGTCCTTATTATGGGAAATAAAAGAAAAAAATGGATGTGAAAGAAAGCTGCCAATTTTATGAATTTCCGCAGCCTTGCCACGTACCGTGCAACCGTGCACCAGCATGCGGATTAAATGAAGTAAACGAGAGTGAAGTTTAAAGTTTACATACTTTAAATTACATGTACCTTTAATACATATTATCAATGCACATTTTTATTACGGAAAAACTTATGCTTATAAATTACTAGCGTTAGAAATATGCTGCAATGCAATACGAGTCCTTATTATGGGAAATAAAAGAAAAAAATGGATGTGAAAGAAAGCTGCAAATTTTATGAATTTCCGCAGCCTTGCCACGTACGTACCGTGCACCAGCTTGCGGATTAAATGAAGTAAACGAGAGTGAAGTTTAAAGTTTACATACTTAAAATTGCATGTACCTTTAATACATATTATCAATGCACATTTTTATTACGGAAAAACTTATGCTTATAAATTACTAGCGTTAGAAATGTTTCAAGTGACATTGTCAATTAACGAAAAGTAAACTGATGTGTTATCAAATGATAATATAATAGTGCAAAGTGCAATTTTCATGTTACTTGTGAAACTGTTGCTTTTTTGTTGTCATTTGTTCTTACACGAACAACTATTAAATTCTCTGTATTCTATACATTGAAATAATATGTAATTTGATTAGGTAAAAATACAAAAAACAGGCTGACTTGCATTCAAGCAATTCCCCTAAATTTACGGGGGGAAAACAAAAGTATTTTTTTCGGCTACATGTACATGAGTTCACAGAACAAAGATTATCTATGTAGGATTTTTTGAACCGTAATTGTTCCGTTTGAGTAGTCCTAGGATTGAATGTTACATTTAAATGAAGATATCCAAGTTGTTACGATTTAAAATTATATCTAAATACATGCTATATTACTATTATCATTCAACCTACCTACTACCTACACCCATTATCATAATAGTATGTATCAGTGAAATCATTCAAAAAACTTGCAATTGGCCTAAAAACTCTCTGCCAAAAGTAATATGATCGGATTGTTCTACATGTTCGGGGATTTTTACTTTTTCCAAAATATTTCATTTCTGGGTTTTATACCGCAGTCATTCGAAACGGAGGCAGAGGAAAAAGTAATAACGAATACATGAGCTTGTAATTAATTGGGTCATCAATTCGTTTAAAAAATATATTAAAATACACTTTTTTCAAAAAAATCATCTCTCAATTGTAACTTGCTCAGTTCTCATTAAATTAGTGTAGTTTTGTAGTACAATGATAGTCTTGCGCGAGTATGTTGATGATAATCGTAAAACTATAATTAGCTTGCTTGCAATCTAGCAGGCGTTTGTAGATCATAAAGATAAACTGTATCAGCTTAAACATGCTGACGTTGCGTTGCAGAAATATTTTCTACTGAAGCTGCATCCATTTATTTGTATCAGAATAAAAATTACTATCATTTTTTTGAAACGCTAGTACAGGCCATCTAATTGCTGTGTGGGTCTAATAATTCCGCTCACATACTTTTTATTGGCCAACCAGCGTAAGCCAAAAATTTGCACTTGAGGGAAAAAAGGATTACATTTTAATAAAAAAATATAATATATTATAAATTAATACTCGTATTTGTTTGTAATTGCTTCAATGCTTTTGTCACATTCTAGAAACGCAATCTTCGAATAAGCCATATTGGTGTTTGGCTCCGGTCCGAACTACGAGACATAATAACCAATTAATTTTGTACTCTCAATAGTACCAATGATGCGGGTAAATTAATACTCGTATTTGTTTGTAATTGCTTCAATGCTTTTGCCACATTTCTAGAAACGCAATCTTCGAATAAGCCATATTGGTGTTTGGCTCCGGTCCGAACAACGAGACATAATAAACAATTAATTTTGTACTCTCAATAGTACCAATGATGCGGGTAATTGCTGAGTTCGACACAAATTTTTTATTATTTTGCCACACGTTTTAAAACCACATTTGCATTTAAAATTAATGAATTTGTTATATAGCATTGTGTGTGTGCCACAGTCTAAAACATATTTACATATGTAGGTATCTTTTAAGAACTGAAGAACCAAAGAAAAAGCAATTTGTCATTCAGTAAATGACTATCATCCCTTCATGTGGTTAATTACGGTATAATTTATGATCCNTATAATTTATGATCCATGGAGGGAGTATGTTAATTCAAGCGGTCCCTGTTGTTATACATGTTTGTGAGTGAAAAGAAACGCAATGTGCCTGGTGTATACCATTAGTCAATGTCATACATCCAATTTACTTTGTTCAGTAAGACACTTAAAAGCATATCAACGAGTGTAAACATTGTGTGGTGGTGGCCAGGTTCTCAGGCTTATGAAAATGACAAATTTTCTTTGCTGCTGCGTAGATGAAAATTGAGCTCCGTCTTACCGAGAGGTTGAGAATTTACTGAGAAAGTAAAAAAGCATGATAAGTTTTACCATATCTTTGGTTAGTATTTTTGACAATTCGGTAAATAGTTTTGTGCTATGTACTCGCTGAAACTATTTACATCAGGACAATTTAGCAACTCATCAATTATTATAATTTGGGTTCGTTTTACCGATCCGAATGACTTTCCGTTTCATTCCCCCCACTACTGTCATACTTGTGGTCACTACATTATAGCGTAGGTAGTTATTAAAATGAAAAAAGACACCAAAATTATGTTTTAAATCGAGGACGAAAATTTAAAAGGTTTTGATGTGCTTTGTTTGAAAACTGCAAAAAAAACTTAGCCTTCTCCAATAAT
>JAANSP010001354.1:0-15735 GCA_036850745.1 Homidia socia
AAAGTTGCCAAACCGCACGAGAAGAAGTGGAAGAAGGAGGAAAAGCTCCTGCCATGCTGGAAAGAAGAAAGAAGAAGAGAAAGGATTAAAATGTGTGTGTATACGTGTTTGTATGTGTGTGTTCTCCATTTTAGGGGGGTGGAGAGAAGAGGCCAATATATGGTGGTGTTGGAAAATGAACAAGTTCTCAGCAATGTCTATATAGTAAGGCTATTTACATGGTTTTATGTATACGACTACTATAGACCTACTGACTTTCACTTTGGCTTGCTGTCAGCTTAATTCTTGCAATGGCATCATGATCATCATCAACATCATGAGAACTGGAGTAGGAGAGAGGGAAAGAGAGCCGCAAGGGCCGGAGAAAAATAAATGGAGGATGACAGTAGCAGTATCAAAAAGAAACGCAAAAGAGGAAGGAGTCACAGTCACGCAAACTTCTGTTCTAAAAAAAGTTTGGTTTATAAGTACAGGCATTTGTATGTATATTTATATGCATACTAAGTATGTACATTATCGGGGGCAGCATCACCATCCTTTTTCTCGTTACACCGGCAAGTTCATGGGAGTCTGCCGGAGTCCCTTTTTCTAATTTCATGTGTCCTTGTGTATCGTAACAAGCATACTTGCTTATACAAGCTTTCTCTTTTCATCTCTAATATTTTATGTATTGCTGTCTGTTTTTCATTTTAAGTTTTTTTCTAAACTTTTTTTCTTCGCGAAAAAATAAAATTTCTTTGGGGAGGAAACGGCAGTAATAGGAATATGAATGGTTTGTAATCTTTCTCCAGTACTTAATATGAATGTCACTGGCTTGTAGCCAAAAAATAATATTTCTTTCGTCTTCTCCTCTACTTTTTCTATGAAACGATAGAGGAAATATTATCCATTATCCTCCCCACCACCACCAACCTATAGGGAATCATATGTTCCAATAAAGTTATATGTATGGCTATTATATTAATATAATAATAATAATAATAACTGAGCAAGTTGTCGGCTCCAAGAAATTCTCCATTTTCTTAAGTAGCTCGTCTGCCTACGCTTAAAACAAAAGCTAGTGTAGAAAAAGGGAAAAGAGAACAAAACTGGAGTATTATCCTAAAGAGATGAAAAGAGAGAAGTAGGCGCTAAAGTGGAAGTGGAACACTAAACTAGAAACTGAACAAGTTGAGATACGCTTTCTCCTCTGAATTTTTTGTTACTTTTTCTATGCATAACAGTTATATGCATTTTTTTTGTTTTCCGGATAAACGATGATAAAAAGTTGCTATACTATACTGCCGCTTGCTCTTGCTCCACTAATTCCTCTTTTAATGCAAAAACTACCATACAATTTGTCTGTTATGTGAGTAAGGAAGTAGCAGTAAAAAATAGTGAATTGAGGAATTGTAAAGAACAACACTTTAGTACAAAACTGTTTAAAAAATTGGAGAGAAAGGTCAATTTATTATACATATTTCTTTTAAGAAATGGGAAAATGTTTTGCATAAAAATCCCAGTTTTTTATCTTGTTTGCAAAACCCGTATGTTTCCAGCAAAAAATGTACGATTTTTTCCAAAAGTGGTTTGACAAGCTTTACAACGTAAATCTATACAGAAAGTAAATAATGTTCAGTGTTTATTGCTGCTGCTAGAAAGAAAACTGGACATGTACCATGTCCAGTGCCTATCTATTGCAAATTGCAAAAAAAAGACTAAAGAAAAACATGTTTAAATCTCCATTAGATGTTTTTTCCCCTTCTGCATCCCCCTTAGGATGCTAGAAAGAAAACTGGACCATGTACCATGTCCACTGCCTATCTATTGCAAATTGCAAAAAAAAGACTAAAGAAAAACATGTTTAAATCTCCATTAGATGTTTTTTCCTTCTGCATCCCCCTTAGGTAAAAAGGCGAGTTGGGATGATGGTTGGTTATTGTGGTAAGCATTGAATGAATAAGCGTATGTACATACAAAAAAGTTGAACAACTGACAGTGAAAACAAGTTAAGGGGAGTACGAGAGAAAATGAAAGAAGGCATGTTATTGTTGCTGTTTTATGCATGTACAAGCATTCACATTGCGTTATGCTCACTGCTTAACTTTCCATCCTTTCTTTCTCTTTTCTCCCCCCGTCTTCAGTGTACTAGACAGTCACGTCAGTATTGTCTTTACGCCACATCAATTCCATGCTACAAGAGCAGAGCTAGAGCCAGCAAGTTAGCCGAAAGAAAGCAAGACACATGGACATGAGAAACGCATAACAGAAGGAACGTGGAGGCAGAGAAGAAGAGTAGCGAAACAAGTAACGGAAATGAAAGTGATAGATCATGTGGAATTTTCCTCTCGTCATGCAACACATTATTATTACATGTAATTTCCGGAAAGAATACAAGAAAGAAAAAATAAAATAATGCAGTATAATGATAAATGGTGCAGTTTTCTTGAGCGGACAAGCTAAAACGTGATAGTTTTATTTAGAGATGTTGCTGCGATATCGCAAACAGGATTAATTTCTTTTTCTTTTGAATATCAGACTGCTGGTTTCAGAGAAACACTTAAATTGATGATATTATCAGACATTGGACAAGTGCACTAGAGATTTAAAAATATTCACGTTAACATATAATAATGCAATTTCCTTGCAGTACTTTTTGTACAAATGATACATATACATAAGACATGTATTCTCTCGCCTCTGCATATTGACTCAAAAAAACGAAATTGCAATTTTTTGCAACAAAATGTTGAGAGTGCTAAAAAGTAGTAGGGCTGTAAACGTTTTTTGTAGTTTGAAATTGAATCCACCGCGGCTGTATGGTTTTCCTCTTGTTTGCTATTGTGAGTGAACGCGCCGTTGACGCCATGGGCGCTTTTATTTTCCATGTTACATTTTATTTCGGAGCTGCTGACAAGTAGAGTGAGAATTGAAGCGATGCAGCTGAGGGAATACAATAGAGAGAAATAATTTTATGGGAACACGTACTAGGGCAAGCACAATGATATTACATTTGTATTTACTATTTACTTTTCAAGTGGAACATTTTGACAATCTGGACAGTTGACAGACAGGAATCTCATCTGATCTGTGGAAATAGGGCGTATACATTCACACACATATTGAAAGAAAGAAAGGAGACAAGAGCAAGTGAATCGCTCCAGGATCTAGTTTCTGCCGGTTGCTGACTCACTGGGTGCAGCAAAGCAAGCTTTCAAAGTATTTTGTACGACAACTCAACTGCTAAAATATTTACCATCATCAGTCATCACCTAATAATATAATACACATGTTTTTTATACATTTCAAGCTTTTCATTTCCTCAGTCAATAATATTATTATACCAACAGACAGGCAAGCATGGCAAAAAAATCACATTGGAATTTGTCTGTCGCTTTTCAACTTTTAGCATCAGTAGTCTTGCTACTTGAAATATCTATCATCACTCCAAATGATCATGTAACACAACAACATGCATTATCATATGCAAAATTCAATTTAAATAATTAAAGCACCTGCGTGGGTCGATGCTATTTTAACACACACGCCACATTACATTTCCCCGTTTGCTTATTAATACATCAACGTTTCCAACTGTACACTCTCTCTGCTGGAAATATACAATAAAACTAAACTATCGTTTTACACAAGTTTTAGTTTCAGAAACAACTCGCTCAGATGGTTATTTTAAAGAGTTATCATATAAGAGCGCACAGGATGAGAAACAAAACTGCAAATAATTTATTTTCATACTCTGAACAATCATCTACTATTTCCATGCTGTGTTGTTGTTGTAATATGTAATGCTGGCGGGGGTGCCATTGCTTTTTTATAACAGAACTTAATGTCTTCCGCTTGCTATAAATTAAAAATTTAATCTCGTGATGACGATAATTCTCTTTTTAAGTAATGCTGGCGGGGGTGTCATTGCTTTTTTATAACAGAACTTAATGTCTTCCGCTTGCTATAAATTAAAAATTTAATCTCGTGATGACGATAATTCTCTTTTTAGATAAGCTATAAAACTACAATTTTGCTTCAAGGTATGTACCTATATATAAATAATAATAATTGAGGCCTTAATAGATCCTTTCGTTTCCAAATCTAATTTATTTTTATGCTTCTCCTCGCATTACATTCCCATCAATTTCTACTGGTCGAAAAGAAGCTGGAGAAGAGCAGGAGGATTATACAAGAGTTTAGACAACGGAAATAAAAATGTTATTGAAACTTTATCAGCTCCAGCAGACTGAAAAATCTTTTAATCCTTTCAAGATGCAAGCAGTGGTGATCTCACGTATCCTTCTAGTTTTCCTTTGCTTTTTTAAAGTCAAGTGTCATCTCATCTCTCAAAATTTCTTTACTCATTTTCCTCAACTAATTTCAAAACTTTTTTTTCTACAGGACAAGCAGTGGTGATCTCACTTGTCTTTCTAGTTTTCCTTTGCTTTTTTAAAGTCAAGTGTCATCTCATCTCTCAAAATTTCTTTACTCATTTTCCTCAACTAATTTCAAAACTTTTTTTTCTACAGGACCATTTTAGTTCCGCGACGAAGCGCGTGTGCCTAATTTTTTTGGCTCTTTGAGCGAGAGTTCTTCATTATTATCCTTCATTTAAAAAGCCATCCAAAGTCACTTTACTTTAAATAAACTTCATCAAAGTTGGAGGCAAACTGGATTAGTAATCCAACTAAACTGAAGGAATGATAACAATATAAGCTTTATCCTCTATCTCCACAAAGAGAAAATAAACTTTTTATAAAACATCTGAGGAAAACAACGCTACTTCTTCATCATTAGAATAAGTGGCGCTGCCGCATGTCGCCTTTTTTGGCCCTCGCTTCTGATAAAACGTATAGAGAAGGCAGCCTTATAATAATAATATAATCTGATTATATTTTCGTCCTTCTTTCTCAGCCTTCAACTTGTTGTCTTTGTAGGTAGATTTTCTATGATTTAATGCTCTTCCATGCAATTCTCCGCTGCTGCCGCCCTTCAAAAACATAACCTTTACCATACCAAAGATCTTACTGATAAGTTTTTCTTTTCATTCTAATAAACTTTTTTTTAAATCTAAGCAACTTCTTTTTAAAAGCACATTATTTTTAAAGGAAAAAAGTTTTTATCACTTTTTAAAATCAAATACACGCACTACACACCCCTACCACCGCGAAGACCACATATTTTTAAAGTGAATACAAAATAATCTTCCAAATATCAAATGGAAAAAATGATGGAAAAAAATCTCTCAAGAACTTCCATTATCATTTTAGCTAGCTCCATCTCAATCCCTCGCAGTATTCCTCCACGTTACCACTCACCACCAGTCATTGCCATATACCAGATAATACGAGCTGTAAAGAGCGGCACCCAAGAAAGACAACACAACTTTTGATTGAATGGATTATCATAATCAGCTCGCAGCAGCATCAACTCCAACAAAACTCCCCACTAACAACTTTCCTTTCAACAGAAAAACCAACACACCAAGCAAGCAAAGCAATTGCCATATACCAGATAATACGAGCTGTAAAGAGCGGCACCCAAGAAAGACAACACAACTTTTGATTGAATGGATTATCATAATCAGCTCGCAGCAGCAGCATCAACTCCAACAAAACTCCCCACTAACAACTTTCCTTTCAACAGAAAAACCAACACACCAAGCAAAGCTGAGAATATAAATACAACCGTTTTTTTCTCCTTTTACAGTTCTCTCTCTCCCTCTCTCTCTCTCACTTCGTTTATGGGCATTCCAGACACTTTTGCTCATTTTCTTTTCAATTTTTTTTCTCGCTCCTCAACCTTGTCTGGCAGTCTGGAAGTGTATGTCGTCGTTTTGTCGTACTCGTTGTCGTTTTGCATGAGCTCTCCAAAACAAAGAAGAAAAAAACGTGTGGATTGGGACCATTTACCATATACCCCCACCATCGTGCCACTAGTACCGTCACCACCATAACATTATTTCATATAGAATATTTTGCCATTAAACCGCATGACACTTTTTCCATCCTTTCCATTCTTCTCTCGCCATTCTGTTAAATGCCAAGATATTCTAATATTATTCACCACCACACAGCCACTACTGGTTCCACCAAAGCTGCATCGTTTATATGTAGTTGATGGTGGTGGCATGACATGACATAGAGGTACAACACAATATTGTATATTGAGGAGGATTGAGGTACCACACCAACACGACGCACAGGATGAAGAAGGGATTTTAAATGAGCTAAATGGAAAGAGAAAAAGGCAGTCTTGTGTTTGGTGTTCCTTGGCAGGTCTCCAGCTTCATTTATGCAGGCAGACACTGTTCGCAACAGCCAAACCCTTATAGCCACATGGCTAAAACTTGTAGTGTACATCTTATATATGTTCATAAACATTTATCTGTATACCTATCTACCTACGTGTCTACTTGAAGAAGGGAACATTATATAAAATTAGACTATATGTACAATGGAAAGTGTACTAATATAAATACATTTTTACTCGTCTCGTTTAAAAATGAACAAAGAATAATGACTACGACATGTACAAAAAGAAGCGGAACAAGCGAAGACGAGGAGAAGAGAGAAAAAAGTGGAACATTCACTTTCTCTCCTATTTTTTTACCATGTCTCCCTCTCGCTCGTCTGTTGTTGTAATTTTTCTAACCTTCTTCGTCTTCTTCTTCAACTTGCATATCCCTACAGCAAGTTGTGAATGACTTTTTTCCAGAAAATCAGAAAGAGACAAGCAGAGCAGAGACTACTAGAGCCATTCTTTGATGGGGAAAAATGAACAAGAAAAAAGAAGAAAGTGAAAAGTAAACAGCGGAACGCAGTAGATTTTCACTCAGCATTTTAATATACCTAGGCATCTCCATCATCTTTATCATCAACACTCATCTGATAAAGAAAGACGAAAAAAAAATTCAAGTGTGCACGTTCTACATTTTACTTTTTTCCCTAACCAGTACAAAGTGTATTACATCCTTGGTTTAAAAACGGTTGTCAATATATTAGCATAAAAGATGAGTTCTCTTTTTCGCGTGTGGCTGGCTGTGTAGTGCACCGTTCATATGCAGTAGTAGTAGTGGTGGAATGTAGTATGTAATGAGGTAAAATAGCTTCTTCTCGTTTTCCTCTACTCACCTCTCATTCATCTCATCTCACTTGCGTCTACTGCTTCTGGCTTTCTCTCTTATCATTTTTTAAACGGAAGAGAAAATCTTGTGTTCAACTTTTCCCATCTTTCTAATTTACACATTCACTTGACTTGTTATGTATAAAGGTAGGTTGTAACGTGAAAATGGCAGGAAAAAAATGGACGAATATAGTATAAAGCTTTTTTTGCAGACTTTTTTCACTACTATTTTTAGCTTCTAGCACATCACTGCCACCACCACCGATGAGTTAATTTATGAAAACGGCCCACTGGAATGAGTCCAGCAAAAGAAGTAAAAAGTAGTTGGTACTGCCACATGAAACCTGAATGAGTTTTGAAGAAGAAATTTAAGGTGGTACACGGTATAATGTTGAATGCAGCAGCAAGCCTCTCATCTGCTGGCTGGACTACTGACTGCTCTGGAGACTGGTAAAGTTATTTACTTGCTCTTGTACCTCCAAAGTGAAGTTTAGAGAAGAAGGAGGAGGATAATAGGTTCATGTTCATTCTTGTACAAGCATCTAGTACACAAGGGGAGGGGAAGATGTGAGGTAGAATAGCAGTTCATGGAGTCATTTTCTTTTCTAGACAGAGGCGGGTGTGTGTACATTCATTGGAATGGGCTTCCATTACTTTCCACCTTTTTTCATCTGTTTTTTCTTCTTCTCTTTCCAACAACCTCACCCTCTTTTTCATCTTTCATCATATTTTTTAGCTCTTTACTGCTGAGGATGAAAAAATACTATAAATGCACGTGCATGACTATACACATTATAAAAATACTGGTGGAGAAAATGAAGATAGGAGGAAAACTGGATTTTTTTGCTTTTTTCATTGCGTTGAAATTGTTCTCATCGCCTTGTCTTGTCTGTGGCGATGAGTTCATCATGATGAACAGCTCTAGTACTGCTGACGCTGCTGCTGCTGCAGTAAAAGAAATATTATGTAAACATACGACAAAAAACTGCATGGTTCGCAGGTACACTCTAGCATGACGATGGCTAGTTTTTTTAGGTTTGCTTTTGAATAAAAAATGATGAAAAGATGCGAACATGGAATATGACAGTAACTGTTGTAGTTGTGATAGTATAGTGGTTGAGGAATTGAGGAGATATATTATGTGATATGAAAAAGTGCGTTGTTGTAGTGGTGGTGCGTGACGGGGTGGATTTAGTGAAGACGATGGGAAAAAGGAAAGCAAGTCATAAAAAACGATTGGACTGAGTTTTTCATGTGACAATTGAGAAATGTGGTTCTATCATCCTATTTTTTAGCCATGTCGAATAAGACACGAGCGGCAAAGTGAGCTGTAAGTAAAAAAAGAAGGAGAAAACGTGAACACATGCCAAGAAATATACATATTACCTACCTACAAGAGTCTTGTGTACTAATAGAATGTGCGTGTATGTGTAGCAGGTGTGGTGTCTGAAAAAAGTTGGTATCTTGAGAAAAAATGATATACTGCCAGATAACATGATGTCGCGTATGACAAGAAGACTAAAGACAAAAATGCGTGCTATCCTTTAGGGAGACGAGAAAACGAGTAAAAAAATGATGACAGAATGAAAGAAATGATGCTACACACAGCATAGATAGAAGCAGAGGAAATGAAATATATAAAGGACTTTAGGGAGACGAGAAAACGAGTAAAAAAATGATGACAGAATGAAAGAAATGATGCTACACACAGCATAGAAGCAGAGGAAATGAAATATATAAAGGGAATCTTATTCAACCATCAACCAAACCAAATACCTAATCATTGCGTCCAATTCCAGCGGCTTTGCCACAATCCTACAATAATATCACGGAAATGAATAACATTAGGTTTGCATATACATCATCGCCAAGAGAATGCTATATTTTCTACACATTCACGCATTTCACGCATACATGCATATGGAAATTTTATACATATTTACATGGTCGAGAAACGAACAAGCTGAACAAAGAAACAAAGACGATTCCCTACGGAGTTTCTCCTCTCTTCCGAAAAGCAGGTTCGTTGAACGTGTAGAGATACCATAATTTTTTTTGGTGGCGAGGAGAAACATGTCGTCAAAGCTAATACGTGATGCTACAAAATTTTTTGGTAGCACTGCGTCCATCATTTGCTATTTACATTTTGAATGCATAACTCGACATTCCATGTGATGTGACGCTACAAAATTTGTAGAAATTACTTGGAAAACTTTAAATTCTTTTTTATTTTCAAGAACAAGCTGAACAAAGAAACAAAGACAATTCCCTACGGAGTTTCTCCTCTCTTCCGAAAAGCAGGTTCGTTGAACGTGTAGAGATACCATAATTTTTTTGGTGGCGAGGAAAAACATGTCGTCAAAGCTGATACGTGATGCTACAAAATTTTTTGATAGCACTGCGTCCATCATTTCCTATTTACATTTTGAATGCATAACTCGACGTTCCATGTGATGTGACGCTACAAAATTTGTAGAAATTACTTGGAAAACTTTAAATTCTTTTTATTTTCAATTTAAAATGCAAAAAAATGATGATGAATGATTTTGCACCATATTTTTAAAATTAATTTTCCAAAGTCAACTTTTTGATTTAAAAAATTTAAAAACTAAACTTATTGCAAAAATTAATGATCTCTTTGCTACTAAATTTGAAATAAATAAATAATGAGAAGGCAGTAAAACTTTATGTGTATATAAAGTCTACCTCAATGTTAGTTTGTTTGTCTTTTCATGGATCTTTCACAAAGATCTAATTACGACTTGTATAACCACGCAATTTATTTCTTTGAAAGTAATTTGCAACGAAACAAGTTTAAGAATCGTTTATGAAAGCTAAAGAATTAAAGTTTCAAACTGGATTAATAATAAATAAATTGATATATGTAACATGCATTAAGCCACCAGGAGTACTGACTCTGAGTAAGTCATTAATTAATATATAGGTTTGCTGTTGTTTGTGTAGTCTATGTTGCTCCTTCACCTTCATAAAATATTTACCAGGCATCTTGCCACAATATCTTGAACGTAACTTCTTATTTCTCCTTCTTCTATTCACTGTTGCCACCTTAAATCATTTTCGTCTTTCAAGCTTGCTAAAGTTCAAACAAGGACAAGAATGGCAATAATAAGAGAAGTTTCCACTGAAAAGAAAATACCGACACTATCGCCACCGCCACCACCACCAGTAGTGGCATCATTATATCCACCCACCCCACAACCAGCAAAACTATTTCCATTTATTTACCCACCACACGCAACGCACACACACACCACAACACAAAGCCAGACTGGATTGTTTTTAAGTTTATTGTTGCTTTAATACAATTTGTTCGTAAAGCCATTATGATTATCGTTATTCTCATTATATTATTATCTACTACTGCCTAAGCTTTTCTCAGATTTAGCAAACTTTTCTTTCATTCATTTAGTAGTAGCAGTAGTGGTAGCAGCAGTAGTAGCAGCCAGCCAAAAAAAGTTTAAATTTATTTTAAGATGGCGACATTTCTACTAAAAGTTATTCTCCGTAAAATTCCCCTTGACTTAATTTTTAATAAGTTTGCTTGCTCCAAGTTTATGGTATGTACTATCATGCAATTAAATTATGAAAGCAGGCTTGCTAAATAACACAAACTATTATAATGGTTGGCTATCTACCAGGCGAACCCAAAACTATATCTGGCTGGCCAAACCACAGTCACATTACAACAGTGCGCGGAGGATGCGGTGATGGTGGTCCTCTTTCATCCTATCATTTCTCTATTTGGGTCAAGCACACAACTTTAGATTATCTCTCTTTCTCCCTTGTTTCTTCTTTTTCCTTTCACTTTAAAAGCGTGTAGGCAGACAAGCAGGCAAAATTCATACAGACAAAATAGACGGAAAAAGGAAGGAGCCACAATCTGAACTGGGTACCGGATAAAAAAGATGCACAAAATATGCAGTGCATGTTCAATGAAAAAACGTGTCGTCCCGTTCATCCATTCTACATACCCATTCATTGCTTTTATTAGGCTTAAAGTATTTATTCCTTTTGTACGCCACAACTTTTACCGGGTAGCGTGTGTTGCATGGAAGAATGCATTTTTATTCTGTACAACAATGATGGTCACATCCAAGGCCATTAAGAAGAAAAAACAAAAGTTAAGCATGAGGGTGGGTGTTCTTTTTTGCTTTTCATACAAAAAAGAAAGAAATAATGTAATACAGAATATCCTATAAATTCCCAATTGCATCGCACAATTTTATTTAGAGAGGTGTGTGGCATGGATTGCTGATTAGAATTCACACAAGGCATTGTAAATTCAACATGAATGAAGAAAAACGGTCAAAACTTTCCTACATCTTCTGCTTAAACAACTTGTACAAAAAATTTGATGATCTGATCATGTTGTTGAAAAGAAGCCTATACAAATTCGATCACGATTTTTAAAAATTGGTCTACTGCTCTACAAAATGTAGAAAAGGCTGAATATCGGTTTTTTACATGCAAAGAAGTCTGCATAAAAAAGGGCTCTCTCTATGTATCAACTTGAAAACGCAAAAGAACAAGGACACATTATCTTGTATTGTTACAACAAATGTTAGCGCAAGCTAAAATAAAATTTTCGATTTGCTCTTTTAGATCAGTGAGGAGATAAAAAAGGGAGCATGCTAAGTAAATGGGACATATGGTGCGTATAATTTTGAAAGACAAAAAAGCACTATAAAAAGGAGAGAGGGAGAGGATGGCAATGTCGTTGTTGTCGCCATTCTTCCGTTTTTATCGCAAAATGACAAGCAATGAAAAGAACAAAAAAATAAGAGTGAATGAGGCAGAGACAGAGAAAAGGAGGGGAGATCTCATCTGCAACAGTAATCTGTATTGTATGTACGTAATAGGAAAATAACGAGAAGTGCACATTATTACAGCTTTCCCAATTTCCATTTTTCTACATCTTTTTGGAAGCATCCCCATGTCATGTTATCAAGAATGGCTTTCATTTTATAAATCTACCCTGAAAAAAAAACTTTTGTGAGGAGAACCAGTTGTAAAGATTAAATCTTTGGGAAAATGGGGGTTGCAATTGACCCAACCATTTTACGTTCCGACAAAAACACACATAATATGAACATTCCCACTTTATTGTCTTTACACTTGAGCAATTGTATATAGTATACCATACATGTAAATATAGATGTATGTGGTGTATGTTTAAACGTAATATAATAATGACACATTATAAACTCTGTCCAGCTTAATACCACTGAAGTGAGTGAAGTACATAGTGCCACTGCTGTTTATATACCTAAAAGCATCTCATGTTACAATTCTATTTTCTCTCTCTTTCTCTCTCTGAGAACTCATCTGTAAAAGTGTAATACTAGTTCTTATGTAACAACAATCTGTTTTGTGCAGATTACAAAATTACAACAAAAAGCTTACATTGCTTTTATCAGCATAAGCTGTGCTCCACGTCTATAGTATAACCAAATATAGCGACCGACCCCACTCAGCTCAGCTCTTTCTCTCTCTTTCACTCTCACACACAAAATAGAAATGGCAATAATAACCGTTTTTTCCTATCATCATCATCATCATTGGGCTTGCGGAATTCTATTCAACCTACTTCAGTTTGTGTTCTCTCTGCCACACACAAAGCTGAAAAGAGAATATAGGAACAAGGAAATTTTCTCTGTATTTTAATGGGTCATTTAGATGAAAAGGGAAAACGCACAAAATTATAATAACACATTTAAGAAGTAAACTAAGTCTAGTGTAGGGACAGACAAATTGTAGATGCCATATTAAAGAGAAATGCATAATAACGTATAGTTCTCAAAGTAACACCCGTTGCACTCGTCTCATTCTCATTTAGTTGAACAATAGGCACAAACTCTGGAAACGAAAGGGAGATGTAATCAGTCTCCGTTTGCGTTGATGAGAATCACAAAATGAAAGCCTCTTTTGGAGAAAAACGCACACATTTTGTCTCCTTATAATTATAGCAAAGTGAGTATTGGGAACACCTTAGCAAAAAACTTACAAACTATATGCTAAGGAAAAGATGTCTAATATTTGGACTATAAAGAAAAAGCCTAAGGCTATATATGCGTATGCTCAAGAAAAGGGAGAGTTATCTGCAAGTGTGTGTGAAGATTGTCGACAAAAAAGAGAGAAAGACAGCCATAATGATCTCATATTCTCATCATCATCATCATCATTTAGCTGCTGTCTTACACGATGTTTTTTGCTTTTTTTCTTAAGAAAGTGTAAACTGCTTTTTGCTCAACAAGATGAGGAAAAGGAGGATATAGACTCTTAAGAAAATAATACACACTTGAAACTTTTTACGAGCACTTTTTGCTGGTCTGGCTGGCTGGCCCCACTTGAAAATGTACAATACAACAGAGTACCACACAGACCCACTCACGTAATGTGATACACATTTTCAACCAAGCTTTATAATCCCTGGCCACCACTTTTCTAACAGCAAATATTCCCAGAGACTTGGCTTGTGTGTCGGCTTTTCTCTCTCTCTCTCCCTCCTTTTTTTGGCTGATTTTCTCGGAGCATAAAACTCTGCTGCTCCTTTGCTCTCATTTTCAGCTTCACAGTCCACCACTATACCATTACTGTACCACCGATGCTAAAACCAAATCTCTCTATATAGCATGCAAAACGCGATACAGGAAATAAAGAAACTACTTCTATCAGCTTAATTTTATATTCTACATGCCTATTGTACATATAAGCAAACATGCAAATATCCAAGAGGAGAGGAAGAAGGGACACAAATCTTCAGTTTTATTATTGCCGGTGTGGCGGCAGCAATGGTGGTGGTGGTGGAAGGAGTAGACGAGGATCCTGTACAACTCTGCCTGCTGCCTCTGTTTCACATTTTTTATACGACACTTTTGCAAATTGCTAGCAGCACCAGAGTATCTGGCTGTGACTTTGTTGCTCCCTTGAAAAAAGGTCACTACTACGGTTAGCTTACTGCTAGCTGCTGCTGTACGTTTACATCAACTAGTACTAACAGTGAAAGGGCTACTATATTATTACTAGAGTACCTTTTCAGCCAGTACTCCTTTGCTGATAATTGTAAGTCCAAAGTGGCTACATACTAGTTTTGTTGGCAGTTCAAGGCAGGCAGGATTATTATGACGATTATGTAGTCAACCCTGACATTAGTTAGCAGTAGTGTAGTGTAGTTAGTAGGAGCAGGAGAAGCAAGTAAAATCAAGCAGTGCGATAAAATACATTTTTATACTCGACACAAAACTAACAGTGCTCTCTCTCTCCCTCTCTTTAAGTCGGCTTATTTAACGCAGCTAATCTTTCTCAAAAGTACATATCACCGGGAATCCACTGCGTGTACTTCATGTGTAGTCTGTTTCGAGCTACCATTTAAACTATAGTCATCATCATGAAGAAATAGCAGCAGGAGCACTTTAGAAAGGCATATATCTCCAAAAGAATGAACTCCGACAAATCCAGCTGAGACCTTTTCCCTTTTATTCTAGGTACATACATGGAGCCCTCCTTGCTACTTTCCTCTTTCCAATCCATGCACCCAAAAGCTACTCATTTTACCACCACCGCCACTGTTCACTCTACTACGACTACAGTTACTACTGCCACCATTCATGCTTGCTTCCTCTCTGTCTGAGCAAAATAAAGAGTTGGCCATTTTTCTTGTCTGACGTAAAGTGTGTGCCGTGTGCACGGCAGCTACTATTCTCCTCTATATCTACTCGCTAGAGAAACTTTGCCTATAAAAATTGCTGCTGTTGGGGAAAAAATGTAAACGACGAAAGCGGACCATGAGCCATGGAATGTAACCAGCAAAATGGCATTTTCTTCCGTCCACGACACTATACACCAGAGTTTCAGCATAATATTCATTGATTCTTCCCCTTAAAATAGCTTAGGATCATAGAGTGGAAGCGAAATGCTAAGAAGCAGAAAGAAAAAGGAAAGAAAAGAAAATGGCAAAAATGGTGCTGCTAGCATCATCATCGTCACGATCATCAGAAAGGAAAGAGGAAAGAAAAGTAATCATGAGGCAAGTTTTTTTATTCTCTTTTTTTCTCTTACCAATCATGTCGACAAGAGGAAGAAGCATGAGGAGGAAGCAGGTTGCTTTCACCAGTTGTGAATGGAGTGGAGGAGTAATGGTCGTCATTATTAAAATGATAGCAGGAGAAGCAGCGACGACGAGGAGGATGACTACAAAGATGAAACGAGACCGAGAGGGGTCATATGATGATAACGATGATGCTGCTGCTGCTGCTGCTTCTCCTCCTCCACACTTTGCGTTTTTTTCTTCTTTTTGATTTTTCTTCTATAGGGATTATACAGTGTGCTGTTGAAAAAGTAAATTGAACGTGACGGCTGACAAATAATCCCTTTTTATATCTCCTTGTTTGCACACTGCTGCACTTTGCCACTACTGTTAATAGAAAGCCTTAACTTGCTCTTCACTTTTTGCACCGCTGGTATAGTAGATAGTAGTGAAGGTTATCTCTGATGAAAATTGCAGGGTACCGGAGCCTCCTGTCTCGTGCCCTTAATGGATGATGATTGCAAGCGCGGCCTTCACTTTTAGTACCTTTGTCCCGTCACGCGAATAAAAAATATATTATG
>JAANSP010001355.1:0-15724 GCA_036850745.1 Homidia socia
CATGTGCAATTAACAATAAAAAATGTTAATTCATGATGAATTTTAAACAAGACATGTTGGCAATCATTTCATTTCATCTGTTTGCATATCATTTTTTCAGCATGAAAATTTACTTTTACTTTAATTTCATTTGTGTAAAAACATTGTCCACCGGGCCAAGTTTACATACTTCATGCCACTCCATGGTTGTTACTTTGCGGTGCATACAAATGGAATTTTCCTGTCCTGTTCATCATTTTGTGAATAGAAACTCATGACAATCAATATTAACGATAGTTAGAGGAATACGGCATTGTCAAACTCATCAACTAAAGGGCAAGGATAGCATCATGAAATTTAAATAGCATTTACTATTGTTATGATGGTCTATGAACACAATAAAAAATAAATTTAAAAACACAAGTGAAAAATATCATTTATGGCAAACGTTTTATTAATATTTTCTCATTTCTAATTCCACAATAGCTTTTACTCCACATTCAATCATCCATCCTCAGCTGTATCTTTACCAATTACTACTAATAATAATAATAATGATAGGTTAATTTTATGATAGCATACGCATTACAGCGAAATACTGTAACTCACAAGTAGTTGAACTAACAGTATTTGTATAGTAGTTATTATAATAGTACAGTAGAAGTAGATGTCACCGTAAGACAAATGTTCTTAGTCTGAATATTTTCCTGCATCTGGATAATAATTTCATGTGAATTTCTGCAAACATTTTGACTCCCACGGTTATGATAATTCAATGTTACACAATGGACATTTATAGTGCTACATCTATTTTTTACCTTTTAAAATATGTACCATTCAAGAACGTGGTATTTAGTGGTATTTATGTAGTAGTAGTAGTAGTAGTATTATGTAGCCAAGTTATTTTTTCTTCCTTAAAGAACAACAAATACAACGATACACTTTTTTGACTCCAAATAATCATGAAAATAATAATAACAGTAACATTATTACATGTAATAATAATATATAATATGTAGCAGCTATGTATGATTTCCTTTTTATCATCTGGTAGTAACAGTCACACATTTGATTCTCTTTGTTCCATTTACCTCTAATGTATACAGTAGATTACAAATTAAAATTACACTTTGAAAAAATGTACAGCGTATTCTACACGTATAATATAGAAATATTGCATAATAAGATACTGCCAACTAATTTCATTATTATTTTTGTTACAGATAGGACAGCCAAGTTTATGCTCACTGAAAAAAGTGTAGAGAACTCTGCTGTTGCTGCTGCTTTTACTGAAAAGTAGAGTTAGTTTCTTTGTTTTTTATCATCATTCTTAAACTTTTTTTTAAATTTAGTACTCACAAAGTTGAAAACTAGATCATCAATCAATTTATACTGTTATGTTATAATAGCACCTCCAGCGCAGTGCTTTCGCTTAATTTGTAGGAAGTATTGTAATAATTTTTTTTGTAATAAATGTAATCATAATAGAAATATATAGATTGGTTTGGAAAGGAATATAAAATAGGAAATGTACAAATCAATAACTCTTCACGGGGTTTTTACCTGATAGATTCACAATTTAATGGTTAGAATATATATGTATTCATCTTATTTGTATTTTATTTTCTTATATTTTTAGAAAAACAATGGCATTGTCAGACGTATTTTCTCAACAAGTTACATGACAATCANTATTTGTATTTTATTTTCTTATCTTTTTAGAAAAACAATGGCATTGTCAGACGTATTTTCTCAACAAGTTACATGACAATCACGCACGCACACACAATTCAAAAAGAGGATAAATCAACAGTAACGAACAATAATGTACTGAACAACTTAATAAGAAAATTTTTTGATTTACGACAATGCATTTTTACAAAAGAAAACTTTCAACAATTTTTTAACAACAACAGTTTACCCAAAATAACTGCCCATTCAATCTTTCTAGATTTGATAACTGATGAAACATTCAAAATTACATAAAACGTGAAAAAATTTTTAAAAGAAGAAAATTTACTTTAGTTTTGTTGACAGAAGGAAAACAATTTGCCTTTTAAAAATACTGACCGTTTTGTATTGCGTCGTGTACTGTGTGTGTATTACTACTGCTCATACTTTTTAATAATGCAATGATTAAAATTTTAATTTTGAAAATAAAAATAAATTTTTCCATATTATATTTGATAATCAGTTATGTACAATGATAACCATAGTAATATTATGTATATATTTTTTTAGAAAACCTTCACTTTCATTTTTTTTGCTACAGCAAAACTTGATTTACAATTGACTCTGTTGTGTGTCAAAAAGGGATGGACTTGACTGACTAATAATTCACTGTTTATATAAATTCTACTGAAACTTTCGGAAATTGTCAAGGTATTTATATGCAATGTTTATTCTACTTGATAGTTGTAATTAAATATATGTTCGTTCTTAATACTTAATGCATCATACATTCATCATCAGTATATCATAATAAAGTGTGTACTCACATTACATCCATGGTGGTGACATGATCATGACATAATGGTTATAATTTCTATTTTTATTTGCTTTTTAATTGCTGATTTAAAAAATTAGTGCCAAAAAGGGTTGTTGTTTTGTGTAGTGAAAGGTGAGTGGAATAGATAGATAGACCGTGCGACTGTGCTTACCAAAATTGAAAATATAAACGCGTGGATATACAGTTATTATTTTTATTTTTATTATAATATCATCATGTGTTGTTACTACTAGTAATTAATAATGCTACAGTGACTAATGTGTTTGATTGTATATTTCCCAAAGACATGATTCATTCAATTCACAAAATAAGTTAAGTGACTTGTTTTATTAAATACATAATAATTATACCTACAAAGTTTCTAATATGCTAGTACTTCTCCACAAAATTTTACCTACTATAAATCTCTACAACATTTTGTTGAACATTATTATAATTACAACAATTATAGGAATCCATTTAGCTCTAATAGGAACAATATAATATCTACGAAATCTGTTCGCAGCACTTGCAAACATCTCTATTTTCTAATATTAAATTGAAATTAGGATACACGGTTCAATCGAAAAGTCGCGAAATAAATGTACATAATTACAAAGTGTCAAAATAATGGTATATAAAGCTGCAGTTACAAATAGACAATAATTTTTATTATCAATATATATGGCACTATCACCAGAACCAGAAGTAAAACAAAGATAAACACAGGTCAGTTGTAGATTGTAAATATCCATGGCAACAAAAGTTAACAAATATTTGTTTTCGTATATAAAGCATAATAATACTTACAGCATAAGTAATATACTTACTCATCGTTTTTACAATTTAAAGTACGCTGTAAAATTCTCTAAATGAATAAGTGTTCCAACCAGAATTATATAATTAACTACATATTTTAATAAATATTATAAGCCATAACGATAATTGAGATCTTCCGTTGTTTTACCTATACAATATTTTTTAATCTTGACATTAAACTTAGTCTACGTTACAGAGTAATTAAGTAAAACATAAAGCGTATTCATCTGAAAATCAATTAGGTAAGTATGTACCGGGAGGAATCATATATAGTATTTTGATTATTTATTTTATGTACATAAATAAAATGACATACAGAACGTTCCCAACTAATATTATTAAATAAATGATATTACATTGTAATCTGTTTGTAGGTACAACAACAAGAGTAGTAGTGGATAGTAATTATTCCAGCCGCTTTCAAATGTGACAAAAATCCTAGATGAACCTTTCGACTGGCTATTTTTCGTGCAAAATTATATTGCATAAGAAATGATATTTCGTCGTCGTAATACGAAATTCTTATGTATGTATGTATGTATACGTGGTGTCTTCCGAGTGAGTACATTTTGCAGAGGGTTTGTGTGTCCTTTAAAAATTATGCACAACTGTGTGGTTTGTTATTATTTTTTAAGTAATTTGTAATAATTATATAGTTAACACCTTTCAGTCCTGTGTACTGCATCTCATTCATCGACCCGTATTAAAGTTTCTCTAGTTACTTGACAATAGTAGTTTTTACGACAATCTAACACGTATTTACTCCATGCTGGACTGAACAAACAAGAAATCCTACACAGATTTATTTCCTGTTTAAAAAACTTTTTACCTATCTATATTCATTATATACATCACGCTATAACAACAATATGATAACCATAATATGTACTTGTATATTTATTTATATCTAAACAGAATGATTATTCCCTGCAGCAGCACATATTTTTCACTTTTTCTACTTTTTCATTTCTAATGCGTTGTAAAACAATGTAATGCTTTTAAGCATTTTAGCAGCGTTATAGCTAACGTTAACGTTGTTGGGCTTGATATTTGCAGCTGTCTAGGTTCGTATATTTTATTTACCTATGCTCCTTCTCAATTTGTCTCATTTTATATTATTATAGCTATCTTGCATTTCCTGTGTATATACCTCTCTGTTTTTCTAGTTTTTAAAAAACTGCCTGCCTGACTCGTTCATAAAATCTACTACAGTTTCTTCATCATTACCTCATATTCACATCATCCATCATCACTTGCTAACAAATATGTATGGTACTTTGTACAAATGATTATATAAATAATGTCATGCTTGTGTGATTTTGAAAAATGTTTGGATTCCTTTTTGTGATTTTGCGTTACGTGAAACATTGTAAAAATAAATATATTGTTTATAAATGCATGGCCAACTAAGTACCTTCGCGAAATGGGATTTTGTCTTCCATTACCCCAGTTTACTTCACTGAGGATTTTACATGGCTGCTGTGATGACATATTGACATTATAGAGAAGTGACTGGGTGGAAAACAACCGTTGCTTTTTTCGTTTCAATGTCCGGCTGTCCATGTCACTCATTCATATCATTTTACACCAAGATACTTGCTACATTTATTGTGGTGCAACAACGCGATAAATATTATATAAAGATGGTGAATGGCAAGCTACCTACGCATTTATATCGGTACGGTACTTTCACTGCTTCATATAAAGACAAACGATCTACAGTGAAGTGAAAGTAAACAGCAGTAATGATACTTTTTCTCTGTTTTGATGCATGCACTGAATTCCAAGATATGAGGTCCTACAATTTACGTCTATGATTATTAATTTACCATAATAATATTACAGCAACTTTGTTACACCTATTTTGTTGTTGATGATAATAACGCCGAAAGTAGAGTAACAATATATAGCATAGCAGCATTCCTATAGATAGGTACTTTTACTTTCTCTAAGTTTGTTTATGCGAAACATAACATACACTTCTGTTTAATCTGTTTTCTCGACAAAAATGTGCTATTAATATTGATGCCTACACTTATCTCAAAAGCCAGCCAGACTTTGTTATGCTTGCAATGTTTCCAAATACTAATAATGCAAAATGCAGTCATATTTTTATTATTCATAAATGATGATGAACGCACGCATCATTATCATCTATTTAATGGGTACGGGACCACTCATATGATGGTGATCAAAATCATCCACGTATATACTTTCTTCGAGTTGCTTTCTGATTTGAAAACTATTTTTTTGTTTTTTTTGACGTGTTGGTAATCACCCAACTTGACGGCTGATTATTTGTTCAAAGTAGTAATAAATGTATGTTGTATGTAGTGTTTTTTTATTTTTTAACAAGAAAACCTAGTCGAATATTTATACTTGTTGTATTAAATCAAGTTCTGAAGTTTAGGTAGCATTGGTAGCCCTTCAAGCTTCAGTTTCTTTCAAACTGTCAAAGTACTCCATAAGTTGGTCGTAGTCCATATCAAGTTTGTGGTTACTGCTGTTGCTATTTGCTCGATGTCTTGAGGAGGAGGATGTATTTGACACGGAACCGCCGCCACCTCCAGCGTTACCATCACCATCAGAATTATTGTGATGGTTGTTTCTGTTATATTTTTGATGATTTTGTCTGGCAGCAGCAGCTGCAGCTACTGCCACAGTCAAAGGCCGTTCCAAATCGTCTTCATCGTTGTCCTCGTCGTCCTCACACTCTTCGTCAATATAACACATGGGATTGCCAACAATGTTAGTGGGTCTTTTCAGGTCAAGAGGGGGATGGTATGGTTGATCCCTATCTCGCCTGCTCAAGTGGGATGATGATGATGAGGTGGGATTGGGGGAAGATGTGTTGTTTGCACCAGAGACTCCGCTTGCTGCTGCTGCTGCAGTTGGTATGGAGGTGAGTGGTGACACCTTTTTCTGATGACTAGTTTCAGGAAACTCAATCATGGATGGAGAGGGCAGTGCGTCCAATCCATCCTTATTATGTCGACTTTGGTTGTTATTACTGCTGCTGCCTCCGCCACCTCCATTGCTCTTTGACGCTTTGCTGTTTCTAAAGTTATTAATATTATAACTATTAGGACTACTTGCTTGTAATTGGGACGAGGATGGAGGAGAGGAAGAAGAGAAATTTGAAGGGTTTGCCCCTCCCATTTTCTTTGACGATGATGATGCCCCATGTGCGTCATTGTGATGTCCTGTAGTAATGTTTCTGTGAGGAGGAATCGGAGGTCTGTAATCTGGGGCTTCCAGCACACCTGGCATTGAGTTGGTAGAAGAACAAGTGGAGCTAGCCACCGCACTCGGCGGTGAACCAGCCTTGCTACTGCTGCTTGTAGCAGTAGTCGTCACCACAGCTTGCTGTTTGACAGAAAATGTGGTGGTGTCGATCGGAGTGGAAATTGTCTTGGGAGGACGTGGTGGAGGCGTGGATAGGAATCCAGTAGCCTCCTGTGCCCCTACTGGACTTCTACCAAACTGACGAGAATTTCCTGGTTGCATAATAAGCTGGGGACCAGTTGCAGGTGAACCATGATGACTAGTTATTTGTGAGTGTGGGGATGTCAGTGACAACTGGCTACTGCTGGTCTGAGCCAACTGCTGCTGCTGTAGTTGTTGTTGTTGGGATTCAAAGCTGGGATTGGCAATAATTCTTATCGGAGTATTAGCTACCTGTAAGTTGGGCTTGCCACGGCTTGTTGCAGTATTTCTGTTACTTTCCATTGATGGATGTAGTGCCAGAGAGGCACGACCCAGCCAGACCCAATCATGTGCATTTGTTGTACAACCACCTGCGGGCGTACCAAATCTTCCAAGCATGGGATTCTGTTCCATTTTCATTCCTAGAGCAAAGTCATCGGGATGGCCACTCTCCCTCTTTTTCACACGGGACGCATAAACGAAGCACGAGGCAACAAAGACGAGAATTGCCACACTGAAAACGCCCAACAGCACATACATTGCTATTTCTAGCGGAGTGTTATGAGCTGCAAAAGACCATCCTTTGTCTGGGAGAAATCCGACACTGATAGGGCCTAGATGCTGAGATGGCATTGATGCTTTGCTGCTGTCATCCTTCAGCAGAATACCCGCAATATCGTTATGACTATGATGAAGTGTGTTTCCTGAGCCACCTCTGAAAACACTCGACATTGCAGAGAGATCCTTCTTCCCACTTCCATTTCTCTCTTTGTTTCCACGGCCTGTTTTCCTAAAGGAGTGCTTAGTGCTTGCTGAGCCCAAGTTACTGTCATTTTGTGTGAATTCAGACCGACTCGTGCTTGTTGTAAAGTTTACTTCAACTTGAGCCACAGACATGGCCAACGGAACCGAATTTTGTCGGTGGCATTGATCGCTCAGTTCAAGAGAGACTCTAAGAAAATGGGAAAAAGACGGAGAGGAAAAAAATAACAGAAAAAAGTCAGTTAAACGACATGACATCAAAATAACAGTGACGCAACTGACACAGCAGCATATCCATGCGGAATACTCTGTGTGATAGATAGCAATAGTGGGAGGACAAATGAAAATAACATTTAATCTCACCTCATAATGGGACCACTTCCTTCGCTTACAGCAATAATACGAGGATATTTCGAGTTCTGGATGGGAGGCAACTCCACCACTGTGGGCTCTAGGCTACCCACTGCCAGCACGTAGTTTTCTCGCTCTATCTCATCCAGTTTCACCCAAGATCCGTCCGAGAAACGAAGACTGATGTCTAAAAGTGCCTCCTGGTGGAAATAACATGAAAGAGAAGAGCAAACATTGTTCACATTAATACAATTCACTATGTATATGGTTGATATTCCTGATGACAACTGTCACCTTCTCACTCAATTGAAAAAAAAGACTTCCTTTACTTTCATGTTTCAATTTCAGAATGAATTAAATGTCAATATTGCACACATGCCACCATTACGTACCTGGTATTTTGCAGATAGTTTGGAAGTGATTGCTGTCTCCGCCACAAATTCGTTATCAGAGTCTGTGTCAGGGAACAGGGAAAGCTGAACACCTGAGATAACTTGAACCTTCATTGCGAGCAAGGAAACCTTTTCGTTAATAACACGCACTTCCCTTGTCCCCAAAACTCGTCCTGTGACGGGAGATACCACCTAAAAAGCGTTTAAAAATTTAATAAAATCCCAATACTTAAAACCAATATAGCTGTCATTCTGTTGAAAAGATATGCTATAGCGCAACTTGTAGTTTTGGTCGCAATTTCGTACACAACTTTAATACGCATGTGTCTGTCTAGCATTACGTGACGGGACTCAGTTTTCTACACAAGCATGTAAGTATTCACACGCTCAATAAAAATTTTCTTCTCAACAATAATGTATGGTGAAATCTGCAGGATTAAGTCCCATCATTAAATTGCAATTCTAATCCTACGGTCAAAACTAAAACCTCTTTTTCACCGAGTTCACATAATATTTTTTAGAAATGCATCCGACCATTTAGCAAATTTTCGTTTTCTTTTGGGCTTAAAACCACCACTGGCTCTTCTCTCCAACATGCAATAATAATAATGTCTGACCATCTTCATCCTACACCCTACTTTCAGTCTAATTTTAAACATTGTTGCTGTTGTTGATTCTGCTCCTCAAATTGCTGATTTTTATACAGTTGTTGTTTATGATTTTTTTAAAAGGAAAAGGAGCAAAAACACACGGCAAGGTTCTCAGAAGGAGGAGGGAGAGAAAAAAGAGAAAAAAATCACAGGAGACTTACTTGAACCTCTGTCCTTCCAGAGCCAGTACCTTGTACCGCAGGAGTGGAAGCACCTTTGATCACAGCTACTTGTGTATCTGACACACGTAGATAGTCTGATATCAAATCCGTTACTTTCAGGTATGTTTTTCTAGAGATGAAGTAAGACGTTCTCCCCGAGTCATGATCCTGGGCCATGAAGCGAGCGTATACCTATAAAAAGCATCAATCAAAATAACGTCAGCTCTAGTTCTAGCTTTCAATATAACTTTTTTTTTCTTTACAAACAACCAAGAAGAAAGAAAAAGAAAACTGGAGGGCAAAGGACACGCTTCTACAGCATGTCTGTTTTATTATTACCTGGAATTGAAGTAAAGTTAGTTTTTGGGAACATAATATTTATATACACGACCATTTTCTCAGCATTAAACATACACTCTTCTCGTCTAAAAACCAGCGGCAAGGATGGAAAGCAAGAGGAAAAGAAGGAGAGAGAGAGAGCGAGAGAGAGAGAGAATGTGAAAGTGTGCAAAATAAATAACTCATGAAGCGGTCTTTATGCGTGTTCTGGGATTCTTTCTTTTCAAACGAGAAGGAAGAAAAACCACCACATGAATATATTTTACACAAGATGCTGAAGAAGAATGGAGGAAAAAAGATGGAGAAACTCTTATGTGCAGAGTGAGAAAGAGAGCATCATATCATCATATATACCAATGAAAATGATGGTGATGACGACGACGACGATGAGGACAAGCACGATATGATGATAAATATATTGGTATACATACACCATGTTTTCTAATGGGGGTGTTTCCAGCAGCAGCAGCGTCGCATTCAATACTATCATTTATAACTTTGCACAAAACAGACCCTGAACATTTGATTCTCTGTCTATATGTCTCTCGCATCTCACTTTTTCTACAAAATTATATGAGTGTTTTTACCATCTACATATGACAAGCAACCAGAAGAACGTTTTTTTATATTTTTATATATATGTAAAGGAGTAAAGGAACAATATGGAGGAGCAGTGGGAGAAGAGTTGAGTAAAAGAGAGAGAAAGGAAAAACAGACAACATTCTGAATTCAAACAAGATTCCATCGCTGCTGCTGCTCCTGCTGCCTCTTGTTCTTTTTCTACACGGCGCCGTTTATTATTGTTATTATTATTATTATTATTATATACGTAATATAGCGCTGCTGATGCCATTGAAGTAGCTGCTACAGCATAAATATACATGTATAGTCATCATCATAATATCGCAGTAGTTTTTAGGAGGCGGTGGTGGTGGTTATACTGTGTTCTACTAGCACCGCTGCTGCTGCTGCTGCTTGTTCTTCTAAATTTCACTGGAAGCATTTCTTCTTTGAATCCACTTTGGCGCTCTCCCTTTCATACATTTCCAATCATTTTCTCTTCTTGTCACGTACAATTTCCACTGGAGATTTTCAACTCTAAGACGGCTTGAAATTGTACAGGGACCATATTTAATGTAGTGTACAGGCACGTCTGTGTGTATTTCATGGTGTGCTGCTGTGTGTCTGTGTGCCATGACTGCCATCCATGTCTGCTACTACTACATCTATCTAATATATTGGTATGATGACCATGATTATTATGGCTGGCTCAACAAACAGCTTCTTTCTCTCTCTCTGATACTTTCTCCTTTCTGTAATCATTCATTCATATTACAGGACAGAAAGAAAAAGAAGAGAAAGTAGGAACAACAACCACCAACACTACATAATGCAAGAGTGTAATAATAATATTATATACACTTTTATATTATAGATTCTCTCTCCTTCTCTTCAACCGCCTTCTTTTTCATTGCATTTAACGTAAAATATTTCTGTCGCCCCACGTACTGCAGGACATCTCTACTAGTTTCACAACTAGTACCACTTTTTCAACCACCCGCCACTGTTTCCTCCTCCTCCTCGAACAGACCTCCAACTTCACCACCTAACACACAGGCACACACAGCAGCTGGAATATGATATTTTTAAAAACTCTCATCTCGTCCCAAAACCCCATGTATGAAATTTTAATTTTTTCTGCCATTTACACATTTCACATAAGAATCATAACTTACTTTCCTCCGTGGTTACTACTACTGCTGCTTCTACTCCTTTTTCTCCTTCTGTTTTTAAGGCCACACACGGTATATTATTATATATTTAGGTGTATACCTGCGAGGAATGTACATTTATATGTGATCGTTTCCCTCACTTCTCATGTTTATATATTAAGCATGCTCACTCAAACCACCATACCGTTGCCGAGCGCTGTCTTTTCGAACACAAAAATTTCGCATTCACAAGGCATAACGGATATATATTCAAGTTCTCTCCTTCTTCTCGTCTTTTAAAAACATAACCCAAATTTTTCATTTTTTTCTTCCTTCGTTGGGAAAAAACATAAATCTTTCCGGAGAAAGAAAGCAGCCCTTGTGTCCTACGTAACTAATGTTTCCAGATGGAACCCAACACAAGTAGGAGCTACAATGCATCCACCAAGAATAAAAAGGTCTGCTGTTAAGGAGTATTCTGCTGCTGGCTTTGGTGGAAAATAATTTAGACGTTGAAGTTAATGTCTCTTTCTGTACAAATGTCATTTTTGAGTAGGTAGGTCTGGCAACGTTCTGCGCAACAATAACAATTAGCTTTGCTCAATGTTCGAAACGAAGCTTGAAACACAAAAATTTACAAAAAAAAGATTGTCATTTGTCGATGATATGGCTTCTTCAACCTTGCAAGTTTCACGATTTACATACTACGCTACCAAATGTAATCGTCAAAATGAACAGAAAAGAATGTCGGCAAAGCTATTCATTACGCAAAGAAACAAGTAAAACTATCAATCTGGATTGACCTCGGATGTCGTTAACCTGGCAAAATCCTTCCAAACATATATTTCTCCTTGAGAGACTATCGATTCATCACCAATGAAATACGATGATTACATGAACAAAACGTGCTTGTCATTCCAGCCATCATAATATGCCACATGCGAAAATCATAATTAAATTGCAAAAAACGTGTTTTATAAGTGTACCTCGTACCTACTATTCACAAACGCACAAGGATTTATAATTTCTAAGAAAAGACACATTTAATATCTATTACTCGGATCCTTCAATAACGTTTTCCAAGTTTAGTGAAATGTAAAAAACACAAAAAGTAATAAAACTTTCTTTTCATTACCTTTCTGTATTTCTTTTTTTCTGTGTCTGCAGCTCATACAATGTATTCAAAAGCGACGAGAACAATTGCAATAATAATAATGATGATGATGATGACGACGACGATAATAATAATAATACCAATAATATTTCGAGTGGCAATAATACTAAAAACGTATTCTCGATAAATGTGCAGTAGATTTTCTGCACAGCAAACGAACAATATGTTGAGCTGAGCAGCATTGGCCAACGTTGTCCTTCCTCATATATGTACTACGGCTACTACTACTGTAGTAAGAGCAACACAAGTATAGTCAGCGGAGTAAAAAGCATTAAAAAGTTTTGTCGTTGCAATCATCATTTTTTCTTCTTCTTCTGCTGCTGCTGCTGTCGTTACCATTAGAAGGAACACCGACCAAAATTTCGTTTACTTTGCTCTAACCATCCCTCCCTTCTGGTTGGAGGATGCAATAAAAAGTGAAAATAAAATTATTTGCTCTGCTGCGTTGTTATAAAAGAAAGCAGAAGTCTGCTTGAAAAATGCTCGTTCAGCCACATGGCAATCATCCTTTCTTGATGTGTAACAAGAATAATGGACGTGAAACCATGGTTCTCAACACTTTTACAGACGTACTTTACGTTTCAGGTTTTTTTTTCAAAATAAAAATAGCGTTGCGCGATGGAAATATAGCGTGCATTGTTAACTTTATTTATGGTTTTCCACTAAAATGTTTCTTGTGCAAATACAAATATAAAACGCAAAGGAAAATTATTCTTTCTTTTCCCAAATAAAAAAAACATGGCAAACAAAACTTGGCAACTGTGAGATAAGTTGAATAAATATTATGCACCCGGAACAAGAAAAGCAGGGTATATAAATAAGTAAAAAAAGAAATCGTAACCTTAATGCTCAATTTCCAATTTTGTGGTGTTAACTCAAGGGAAAAGCAGCAATCGATTTTGTTTTAAAATTCTGGTGTTGCCCTCACATTAATAATCGTAAAAAACTCTTTTACTTCCGGTGTATTTTTATTTACTGCTGTTTACTCTTGGTTTTTTTCTCCAGTGTATTTATCAATTGTGTACCTTGTATACAGGAACACTATTTAAATTCCATCAATTTCTAAACGCTACAAAAATACGGAATTGGGTTGTCAACTTACGTCAATTCGACTGTGTTGGTAGCGTGGACGACAATGAAACTTGTCTTCCAAGTCTGCATCCTCCAGGTCGGATTCCTCCATGTGGTCAACAACATGATCATCGTCATCATCGCTGTCCTCATGATGACCATCATCATGGTTCTTCCACGCTTGATCTACTCCTTTTTCTCCATCAGAAGCTGTGGGTCCGTAGTATGTACTCATTGTGTTGATTGTGGTTGGCGTACCTCTAGTTGACTGCTGCTGTTGTTGTCCTTGATCTTTCGATGGATAATCATTTTGAACATCCATCACTTTAGAGAAAGCTGACACGTCACGTTTACCCTGAGACCTGTCAAGGGAACAAGTTTATTTATTCATCTTGGAAAAGACGTAGTAAGGTAAACGTGTACACTAATGTTGAAACTACCTTCCTGCAAGTAAAACGTATTCATATTTGATCGTTCGGAGAGAGTTTTTTTGGCGTGAAGAGAAAAAAGGGCTAGAAATGGATGAACGGAGATGGAATGCAGGAAAACAATTCTGCTGTCTGTTTTCCGTATTCTTCTACCTATGATAGAAATGGCTCACTGTACAGTTTCACTAATATCTTCATCTTTTATGTAGCTCATTTTAAGTTATCTCGAACCACGTACATTGTAGGAAAAAAATATGTGCAAATGTAGCCCAACCAACATAACATATATGAAAACATTACCTACCCAGCTACATTTTTTTGGGTTCTCAGTTTTTTAGAAATCCTTTTGGCAGTGGTAGAAAACTATTAATTTATCCATCTACTATCTACTACACACAGGGCTAATCCAGACATCATCGGCAGCATGTAAAATGGTACAGGCATATTTTTAGAAAAAAAGAGAAAGAAGAAAGGGAGAAGAGAAAGCATAAAAAACGGTGGAAAAAAGAGTTCAATCTTCTATCACGATATCCTTTTGGCAGTGGTAGAAAACTATTCATTTATCCATCTACTATCTACTACACACAGGGCTAATCCAGACATCATCGGCAGCATATAAAATGGTACAGGCATATTTTTAGAAAAAAAAGAGAAAGAAGAAAGGGAGAAGAGAAAGCATAAAAAACGGTAGAAAAAAGAGTTCAATCTTCTATCACGGAATACATGAACTAGTTTTAGCAGCCAAACATTCCATCCTCAAAGGGCATCATGCATTATTTACTTGGATGGAACAAGATAGTATTATGTAGGAAGGGCACAAACAAACTGTTACTTTGCTTCTTGTACTAAACTAAATACAAGACAGGACGACCATATTATTATTCGTTGCCTTGTATCTTTTATTATTATCTTTTGGTACAGTGCCACAAACAAGAAGACCCTTTTATCATTCCTTCCCTTTGACCAATCAGATTTCTATTACTCCTCGGGAAAATAGGATTTGATACATCTATCTCTTTTATTTTAATTTCACCCTGTGCACAGTCTACTGCGTAGATTACTTGAAGGGTTATCAGGTTTTATCTCAACTTTGTAGTAGTAGTGATAGGTCACCTTAAAAAGAATATAATATTGGATTTGACATGTAGCCAAAATGTAAGCAACTTTTTGTATTTAAACTAGAATAAAACAAAAACAAAAAAGTAGATGAGTTCCTGCCATGAATTTTTTTTTACAAAATATCCAGCTCAACAACAAACTGTTGTTGTGTGCACTATCATCCAACTTCAAAAAAGAAAAATGCATTATGTAAAGGGAAATATATTATTTGGAGAAAATGTGTCAAATGTCATTCGATATGGTTGGAAATGGCGTAGAGAATTTGCTAAAAGAATATTATCTCTGTTGTTGGATACACTCATGTCAGTTTGAAGGTTGGTCTTTTTCGCAATACCTCCCTGACGTGCCGCATTGACACAGGTATTAATAGTATGAGAAGGTAGAAGAGAGAAAGAAATGAAGCGAATGTAACTTAATGAATAAATAAATAAATAATAGATAAACATACTCTCTGAGTCCATTAGGAACCCTCCACCCTTTGATCTGATTGAGCCGGGAATCGGTAAGCTGAATGTCAAGTGGAAATTCTGGCATCCAAACAGTAAACTCAGCAGTGCCCTCGTAAGTGCCATACTTGATAATTATGGTTGCGTTGGTAGAGCCACGGATTTCGGATCCATCCACGTACACGGACGTACATGAAGATGACACCTGAGAAAAGGATAGAGAGAAAAAAAAAGAAATGTAAAAAATCCTCGTCATCATCATGTAACGACAGCAATGAAACTGGAGTAGCTGCATTAGTACTATACTTGATGATAGTAAAAGTATCTCTATGGCAACGGCAACACAAATCCAGTCGAGTCAGTTTATCCAAAGTGTCAGAAAAAACGAAGAGGAGGCAAGTTGACGT
>JAANSP010001356.1:0-15723 GCA_036850745.1 Homidia socia
TTCAGCTCCTTCTTGCAGCTTCCAACAATCGATGCTTTTAAAATGTTCGATTAATTCGGCAGCAACCTTTTTGATATTCACATCATTTAACCCTTGTGCATTAGCTTCCTACGAAAAAAAACAAGAAAAGTGGGTAAAGAAATTTCCTCGAAATATTGCTTGTATTTTTTGCCCTCCTAGATTCAAATCCTCTAAATACAAATTTTTATGACAGGCGATGCATTAAAAGAGGCGATGGTTTAAATATAATCATAGATGAGAGATGAATTATTGGACAGATTCCAAGCTAAGCTCTCTTCCTCATCATCATCGTTTGCATCAAGTTATCATTTACAACAGAATTTGGACAGTTTCTGAGCATTCGCATCAGTTTGAGAGCTATTTGTAAATTTAAAACGTGCTTATAATGAGTGATGAAAGCATGTTACTTGAGTTTTACGTTATTTTATTAAGATGCAAAGCACACAGAATAGCAATAAAGTTATCATCGTCTAATCATCTTGAGTATTTGTACGCATGTGATCTTCTTGATAAGCTGTCGTAACGCGATAAACAAACTATAATGAACCTCACCAAAAGCAATTTTCCCAGAATAAGCACGCTGCTCCGTCTGTACCTATACAGTAATGCCATAAAAATGTCCGTGTCCTGATGAAATCAAGCGTTTAAAAACGATGAGCATGAGTGTCTTTTAAATTTTATGGTAATGGTAAACCAACCAACCAACCACACACACAGGACAAATGAAAATGGAGATAAGCTGATCTCCTAATGAAAACTGTCACAATAACAAGACATTTCATACCCACAACAAATTAACGAGCAAATTAAGCAGAGTTAGCAAACCTTAATAATAATATTAAATTATCAAATAAATATAAAATGGTAAACCAACCAACCACACACACAGGACAAATGAAAATGGAGATAAGCTGATCTCCTAATGAAAACTGTCACAATAACAAGACATTTCATACCCATAACAAATTAATGAGCAAATTAAGCAGAGTTAGCAAACCTTAATAATAATATTAAATTATCAAATAAATATAAATATATGCTGGGTATCAAAAAAAGGAAAATTATAAAAACGTTCATTTTTACAACGCAAAGAGAAATGACAAAACCAAAGCGAATCTCAAGGTGCCCCAAAACGAAGATGTTTCCACATAATAAATATGCAACTCAGCTTGATGCTACAAAGTTTAAATTAAAAGATTAACGTAGCATTCCACTCACTAAAGAGCGTAAATTCTACCTACTCCTGCCTAGATGAGACAAAAAATGCAAGCATACATTCTCAATGGCAAGCAAGAACCTACCTGATGCTACAAAGTTTAAATTAAAAGATTAAAGTTCTGGGAAGAAAGCATAAAAAATGTTAGTACCTTAAACGTTCGTATCACCAACAGCGTCCACCAGGCTTCCCAGTCAACTCCAAAATGAGGCTGTGCTGAATTCATTTCCTTCCATTGCCTTTTGAAAGCTAATTTCATTCTTTCTGCTTCACTCTGTATGTCATACTTTTCACCAAAGTCCCTGTATATTTCAAATGGAGGCTTTCTAAATGTCAACAGTGTGCCGGTCACGTCAAACGTGATTAGCTTCACATTTTCTAAATTGCTTAAGGTAGAGTATGATCGTTGTCGTGAAATGCCTGCATAACATGGCGTTACTGCAGAAGTTGCAGCGGAAGAAGCAGAATTTGCCAGTCTACTAGTAATGGTGGAGCACAACAATAAATTTCTGTTTTTTCTTCCTGCATCTTCAGCAGCAGCAGCAAACAAAAAAACGTTGCGCTTGCAAAGTCTGCTCCTGCAACTGTTACTGGTGCTGCTTCTACTACAGCAATAAAGAAAGCCTGCAGCAAACATTTTTGACGGGCTATTTTAAAAATCCTGCTGTTAGTTTTTTAATTTAAGTTAATTAGTAATATTCAGAAAATACCGTTTCGTTCTGGTATGTTTGACAACTAGACTCATATGACTTATGAAGTCTAGCATGGTTCGAATTGCCCACCTTATTAATTTCAATGCATAGCATACAACGCGTGCTATAGAGATGCACTGATGCAGGAAATCAAAAAAATGCTTCGGATACATAGTTGTCAAGTGAGGTGACCCACGCACGTTGCAAACAAATCTCCCTGTTGCAAAATTTCATTCATGATTTGGCTTTTTGGCTAAATGTTTGGAATGTGCTTGATTTTTCTTTTGATCAATCATCAGTTTTTCTTGATTTGTTTTTATGATTTGGAATAAATTAAATGCTTGTCATCGCGTTTTTTTTCGAAATAACTTGTATTTTGAGCCTTTCATTATTATATAGGAAATCAACAAACATTGATTTTACAGTAACAACACATCTTATAGGAATTATCTTGTTATCTAATCTCTGTTTTAGTGAAAAAAGGTATGTTGGTAATACATAATATAGAATAATAATAATAATTAAACAGTACTTAGGTCTAAAAGAGTCATAAATATTATAATATTTATATTATGCATGTATATTCTATTGTTATAATAGCCCGGTCCATAGTTCGTAGCATTTAATGTTATACTTATTTTAACAGACTTATGAATATGTATATGCCTATATAGTAATTAAATGTATTTATTATAATAATTGGATTTTCATAATGAACTTACAGGTGTAGTTTTTATATTCATTACAGTTCAGTAATAATAATAATAACCAATTTTTTTTCTTTGTTTGGCTTCTGTAAAACAGGACATCCTTACAAAAAATGATCTTTTATATATTTTTGTATCATGTATATTTGTATTTTTATATACTTGTAATTCATATGTACAAATTTATGATTTATGCTTACCACACAATATGTGTTCTAACTACGAAGATAACATATCCAATATGTAATAATTATTATTAGTAATAATAATTGTAATCTAACTAATTCATATACAATTGTAGTATAAACCGATATTTATCATATTTTTTTCTTTTTTACTTTAAGAAACTTCGTCTGGGAAGAAGCGTAATTAAGTCAAAAATGCAGAATGACCTGTTTGAAAATCTTAGAAATAGTAACGGAGACATTTTTTTAGATAAACGTTATTTAATATACACTTTTCATATTATCATTCGTATTTTCAGAGAATATAATATTAACAAAACGTAAATATAAATTAGTGCACATGTTTCGAACTAACTGTTTAAGTATGAATAATTTAGAATAATTAGAGTATATAAATACACAATATTTATAATAATGAATATAACATTTTTGGAATCGAGTCCGAGTGCTACATACCTATAACACTTAACCACTATACACGATGCATTGTTTGGGCTAAAATCTACCTAAATTGAAAATGGATGACTGAGTGTCTGTTACAGCATTAACGTTGGGTTTGAACAAAACGAATTTAAAGGAAAAACTGGAACAGTAATTAATGATATTAACTGCACCCGCTGCGTTCAATGTCAAAATGTAAAAGAGTGAGTAACTCAAAAACGGATACTGGACAAGTTTAAAAAATGAAAATACCTAAAGTGATATTTATATACTGAATCAACTAATTAACTTTGTCTTAGGTATACATGATGATAGCACTGTTGTCTGTCAGCCAGCAGTATATAGAGCACTATGAAATACAAATTGATTTTAACGTTTAGTAATACAAATGCTTTTTCCTTTGTTTTTTCCTGTAAAAATTGAAAATGGATGACTGAGTGTCTGTTACAGCATTAACGTTGGGTTTGAACAAAACGAATTTAAAGGAAAAACTGGAACTGTAATTAATAATGATATTAACTGCACCCGCTGCGCTAAATGTTTAAATGTAAAAGAGTGAGTAACTCAAAAACGGAAAATGGACAAGTTAAAAAAATGAACATACCTGAAGTGATATTTACTGAATCAGTTAATTAACTTTGTCTTAGGTATACATGATGATAGCACTGTTGTCTGTCAGCCAGCAGTATATAGAGCACTATAAAATACAAATTGATTTTAACTTTTAGTAATACAAATGCTTTTCCTTTGTTTTTTCCTGTACAACGTACACATTTTTTATTACGCTTATTAAAATTTGAGCACCTTGAGTGATTTAGAAAATTGTATTTTTAAATGTGTATCTGTGAATAGTAACTCATTTTTTGTAAATTTTTTGGACATTATAAAATGGTTGATAGCATAACCCAATGTATAATTTATTACTAAGTCTGTCAGCCAGCAGTATATAGAGCACTATGAAATACAAATTGATTTTAACGTTTAGTAATACAAATGCTTTTTCCTTTGTTTTTTTTCCTGTACAACGTACACATTTATTACGCTTATTAAAATTTGAGCACCTTGAGTGATTTAGAAAATTGTATTATTAAATGTGTATCTGTGAATAGTAACTCATTTTTTGTGGATTTTTTGGACATTATAAAATGGTTGATAGTATAACCCAATGTATAATTTATTACTATTGCAAATTTTCATTTAGAGCTTAAAATATAGTTTTGCCAAGATGGATTTTAAAGGTACATAATTAGGTTTTCAAATATATGATATTTAACTCATTTGGTGTAAAGACGATTCTGTCAAAGGAAAAGGTATGTTTATTTGAACGTGGTTATTGCATATTTTACAACCAACAATTTTAATAATGCTAGAATAACAATAATATATACATAGAAGATAGATTATGTGTATATTAGAGGAAAGGGACCAACTTCGGAAATACTCGACATGAGAATATTCAACCAAAATTTGCTACAAATCAGTAATAAGGTTGCACTACTACTGGCATTTTTAAAAAGCAGAAAACAGTCAATTGAATTTTCCCGTAAAAATATAAAACAAATTTTTTTCTACTTTTTTTAATAAAATGAAATCTAGTTTTTTCAGTGTTTCCTTCCACCATCTACACGTTTTTCTTAAAATTAAAATCTTTTTTCACTGAAAATTGTGTAAAAGAATTTGCATAATAAGTTTTTTATACCACCACTGAGATAGATTCTAATGGCTAATTTCGTCACATGCATGCCAAAGCAAAAAAAATTGTGTTTCACAATCTGTTGCATATTTTGATAGTGTTTTTTAAAATAATTTTATACAAAAAATCGATTGTTATTTATTAGGTATTTAAGGTTCATTATGTTTTGTCATCATAAATGTCACTGCATACTAATTATCTGGCTAGATAAATATGCACCTATTTTTGCGCTAACAAATTCTACGTCGGAGTTTATGCTTAAATTCTTTCTTACAAAAAATTGTATTGCATTGCTTCACTACAAAGGTATTATCTTACGATTAATTACAACGTAGTTAATGCAGATGAGGTGCGAAGTCCAGTCGTCAGTCCTCGATCATTCATTAAAAAATATTAGAGAAAAATTGTGACTATGTTGTGTATTTATAAATAGTACATTTAGTATGATTGTAGTAATTTGTTTTAGCAGTAATTATTAATTTATAATCTATCTCTAAAAACAGAAATGCTACATATATTGTGTAGAGCATTAATAATAATTATTAACATACATATATATTTCATATATGAGTACAATATGTTCAAACAGACAAACCTTTACAGAATGCATAATTTAGTACATTAAATACAGTTAAATAAAAACTGTTGTAAAATGAGACAAGTTTATATTGTAGGCTAGATTATATATAGCAGCAGGTAAAGATAAAGGTTACACTGTTACATACATAGAGTTTATAAGAAAATTTTTACATTATTAAATCAAAATAATAAGTTCCATAAAATGTTCTGCATACACATTAAAGATTTAATAATAATAATAATAACAATTAGGCGCATCAGACTGAGCTTGAATGATTGTTCAAATTCTATCTTCACCGAAAAATGGCTGACGTTGTTGTTTTATAACTTGTTCGATCGCCGGACATGTATCAAAATCATTTGATGTTCTATATAAATTTTGGTCTCTACACAATATACAAGACAACTAACTAAATCGTAATATGTATATTTTTACAGTATTTTCCACGTTGTATGATTTTACAATTAATTTTAAATTAATTTTGCGCATGTAACGCCGCCGGTAAAATGTCGGTAAACGTGGATTTCCTTTTGTTGTAGTTTTTTATACAGTATTGGTACTTGCTATTTTAAGAGACATGGCACATTTCCATTATTGTAGAATTGAGTGTGGAAGGGGCTGGAGGATGACTGGTGGATATAGAAGAGTGGTGTATGTGTGGATGTAAATAATAATAAATTTTTGTAGTATGTAATATTATTTCAATGCTCTATATACTGTAGACTTTGTCAGGATTTGTTTTCTCCACAAACAGCACAAATATATTTAAGTTCACAGTTTTAAAAGTATATATTTTCATCTTGTATTTTTTCAACTTTTTCTTGAAATCAGCAAACTGTTTAACGTTTCACTTTTGAGATTTGAATCCCGGTTTATTGTTCGCAATTTGCGCAAAACTTAACTTATATTATCAACTTGTCTCTCTCTACACTTTGTAGAATTATGTTAGAAATAGGGCAGTGGTATGCTGATAACTTTTTTATACACTTTAATAAATTAGCCAAGTATAAGATATCCTTTAATAAGCTACTTTTTATTTATTCGTTCGCCGCTTTCATGTTTAAAAAGTCATTTTTGTATTTTAATGTTTTGTTGTGTGTAATTTTTTGTCAGATAACTGATGAACCCATTTTCCTTTTTATTATCAATATTATTATTATTAGCATACACGACATACAGAATCATCCTCATCACGTCGACATAGATTTCTTGAAAACGATGTTTTTCTTTCACCAAGTTAATTGATGATGAGTTTATGTGAAAGTTGACTTGCTTGCGTGAGTGTGGTGTTTTCTTTTAAACGTCTACAATGGAATGCTCTTCCCTACAATTTCATTTTTTACAATCTTTTTCCATACAATAATGGATAATAATTATAACATTTCATAATATTTATTTTGTCTCAACAGAAAACACTTTCTTTATAAGTAGGATTAGAGTTTTTGGAAAAACTTTTTATAGAAAAAAATGTGCATGGAAATGTGTATACAGTGATCTGAAGAATGCATACAGCACAAAAATTTCAGTATATATATACTTATTTTTAATATTTTTTATTCTACTACTAATAAAAAAGTGTGTTGTGTGTTCCTTTTTGTTGGAATGCAATTTTAATTCGACGACATCGCATCAGTGTTGATTTTGCACGGTACAATTTTCCAGTATTTTCCAGTATTTTTATAGCCTTACAACAACAATCAAGTAGATAAGATGTAGTATATCATATAATAATAGTATTATATTTTAATGCCATTCATTAGCTTCCTTTTTTGTGACTATTATTCGTGTATGCCTTATACCAACATCATCACTTGCCCTTTCAGTAAATATCCTTTTATCTTTTAACAATATTCTTCAAAAGAATAATATAAGTGGTACATTGTTTTGGTTTAATACGAAGCACTGCTGAAACCAAGAGAGCTCAGGAAATTAATCAAATGCTCCATAAGGAAGGATAAGAATTTCTAAAAAGAAGATAGCAGTTTAGAAGACGCATATTACTACGAATTATCATCATGTGGGCGGGTTTTAATTCATTTTTCATGTTCAGTTTTTGCTTTCATATTATGTTAAATCGTTCTCATCTCCGTTTTTACATTTTTCTTGGAACAGGTAGCATAATATTTTATACAAGTTATATAGTTTAATCAATATATAATCCTTTGGCGCAGAAGGAAAGAAATATTTTTGATGGTGGAGATGACACAATGAATCACTTGCAGCACAAAACTATAATGTATATGGGCCTGCAGTCTGCCTGCACAGATGTGAAGGGTGTGGTTTTTTCACATTGATTTTTTTCGCACTCAAACTCACCCACGCCATTATTATTGTTTGTTGTACTGAAGTATTTATGTAGGTAGGTATTTAATTAGTTTTGTGGTGTGTGGTGAAGATTTTTTTAAACCAGTGACAATTATTATTGTTTGTTGTACTGAAGTATTTATGTAGGTAGGTATTTAATTAGTTTTGTGGTGTGTGGTGAAGATTTTTTTTAAACCAGTGACGGAAGTGTAGCTGACGAAGTAGAAAGAACGCGAGGGAACGGCTGAGTTGGAGATAATATCATAAGATCTGTAGAAGATTGATCACCACCCCCACCACTTTCGGCACCTGCACTACTTCCACCTATATTGAACCTTGAACTGTATACACTAGTGTTAATTGTTGAAATTGACTGATTATGAACATTAGGATTAGAGCCAGTCCATTGTCAGACGGCGTTGTCATCCAGAAATCTTGGCGGATAAGGCGGAATTGCGAATGGGACTGGGGGAGGGGGTGCCCCACCGGGGGGACTTAATTGTTCTATATTTGGGATTTGAGGACCCTGATCACCACGTTCTCCCCGGTCACTACTGCTTCGGTGTTCCCCTCTTGAAGAAGTTCCTGATGCTGCTGCTGGAGTGAAGATGAACAGCAAGTACCAACCCAACAAAATGAGAATTTCCAAAGTTGTTAGAGTCCGAAAAGGCAAGCACATATCATCCCAAGCACAGTCAAAGATGAAAGAAGAGAGAAAAGGAAAGAAAGAGAAAAAGTTAGTTTTCTGTCATAAATGTCATTATTATTACTATTATTATACTACCAGATATATTTTGTATTTTTGCATGTTCAGAAATTGGAAACATAATTATAATATTTTAAATCAACACTTTCCATCATATAGTCACATTTATAAAAGGTCAAAAGAGGACTACAACAACTACAATTAAGAAAATGTTAAGTTTGTACTTACGCAGTTGGAATGTTATAATTAAACTTTTTATTATTAGTCAACAAGAAGGATGCATCAGAAAAGGGTCACAAGAACGAGTTGAAAATGTGAAAGTTGGAAGCAAACTTTATTTTTAAACTCCAAGACAAGTGGTAGTAGTAACAAGCAAAAGTTATTTTCTTAAAAAATAGGCGTAAATGCATGCACATGCCATATCAGTCAATGAAAGGTAACTCGTATCATGCGGGNGTAGTAACAAGCAAAAGTTATTTTCTTAAAAAATAGGCGTAAATACATGCACATGCCATATCAGTCAATGAAAGGTAACTCGTATCATGCGGGCTGTTCGGTTGCAATTTTTCAGGCAGGCACTTGCATTGAGTCCCATTCTCTGAAATTTTAGCTTTGAAACATTACAGCAGTAGCAGAGCAGATGCATTTCATGCAATTTATTCGCATTCATAAGAGGGTTGTTACGAAAAATGAACTGATACGTGAATTTTTAAAAATGCATTTCAAATGTTCAAGTCGACAAATGAAATCATAACACTTACGTAATCCTGTGTATAAAAAGAATTTCAAAATGCGCTTAAAGTAAAAATGAAAAATATAAACGATTTCGTCAAGCCATATATAGTACATACAACTTTATTATTATTTAAAGTGAACTGTAAGACGATAAAAAATAAAAAATAAATGTTTGTAATGCAATACTCTACAATCATTTAAATTGAGAGGGAAAATTTATTGATATGTTTTATAAGTATTATCATCATTCATTAAAGCAAGTAAACTGGAATGGAATGAATATTTTTCTTAGATTTGGACATGCTATATATTGCTAGAAAAATTTCTAAAATTGTAAACAAACTACTTGTTTCATTATCAAAGTAAATTATAAGCATTCATATCCAAATATTTGCTTAGAACTCTATACTAGTTTAATAATTATTATTACCTACATTTACAATTTTTCTTAATAAAAATGAACAGAGTCTCGGATTCTACGACACATTGACAAAACGCCACATTGACATAATACAGGTCAACAATAACAATGGAAGGTCAGATGGAACAACAACAGGTCAACTAGTCAACTAGTATGTACAATAGTGTAATACAGTAGTGTTGTTTTTTGTGTATGTTGGTCAACTAGATCATAAGATCAATCTGTCCATTTACCATTATTCTTTTTATTTTTCATTATGTCAACTTTCGTTTTCACCTCCTTAGATGTCACTTTTGACAAAAAATGTAAACTGTCAATTTGTGATTTTGTCAATGTGACAGTATTCCGAGTCTCAAATGGTTACAGAAACATAACATGGGGACTAACCCCATCTACAGTGCCTGGAAATTGAAAGAAAAGTAACAAAACTAGGTTCTGTTATAAGAGTTTAATATGTTTAATTATTATTATTAAAGGTTATTGTAGTCATATTCTTCCTCACATGATTCAGGAGGAGGTTGCTGCTTTTCAGCTTCTATGAGAGCAGAGCTCTCTGCCATTGGCTGGCCAACACAGTTCAGCATACTGGAAATGGTAAAAATTTTAGAGAGAGAAATTAGTATTAGTATTTTTAGAATCTCGTGCTGTCCATAAATAGCTCAGGCTTAATAATTATTTTTTATAATCATTGAAAATACATTAATTATGCATCAATAAACAATCAGGTAAATTATTGTAAAATATAAGATGATAAATAATATAATAAAATAATAATAAAAAATGAAAACCTTATGAAGAAATTAAAAAAATAAATTTAAAGATCCGTCTTGTCAAACTGAGGGTTATCAACTTCCAAATGGGTACTGCTAGTTTTTCCTGTGGATTCGTAACTGGTTGTTCCACTAGGTTTAGTAGAGCTACACAGCAAAAATTATAGTTAAAACATAAACAAAAATAACCCAACAGCTTTAATAGTCAAGTTTATTAATTTCAAGGTTGGGTTTATCTATTGTAAAAATGGTCAAAAACTAAATGAAGATTAAAAAATTTATTCGGTTGATTTTTTAAAGATTTAAGCTACTTTAAATTATTAGCACAATCAAGGATGCTACAAACTAAATCTAGTTTACTATTTCTGTGCGTTGAATTTTTGTTCAAAATACAGCATTTTCATTATACTGTACAAATAGAGGTGGTTATAGTGAAAAAATCCATGTTCTACTTCTACGTGCTACTCGCTAATACAGTTGTTGTCTACATTCTACACATACGATTTTCATGGGAGAGACAAGAATCGTTGAAAAATAAAATAAATTTAATAAATGAAAATGTCAATTTGGAACCAAGTTCACTCAACTCATATTTCGTATGAAATGGAAACACAAAGTGGCAGTGATGACATATAAATTTTTGATACACACAGAAAGAATACATAATAAACTGAACACTTAAAACCGACAAATTGTTTTTGACAGAAACAGTAGAATACCATCTTGGAAACTCACCCGTATGAATGGCTTTCGTCCCCAGGAGCTCTGTTCTCCCTTTATAAAATTTGGAAATGACGCTTAGGCAAATATTGCATTTTTCGTATAAAACAATATTTTATGTAAACAAAAATGCTTTTTGTTTTCTTGTTAGCAAAATAGCTAAGCATTTTCTTTTTTGTTTAGTGCTCACATTGTTAATTCTTTTGTTTTGCTTTATTTTTATAGCATTATTGAAAAGGTTTTTCAGGATTATAAACAGATGGTGAAGGGATGAATTATAGATATATTTTTTAAAGATTTTAAAGGGTTTGTTTGGAGACAGTGATATTATTAGAAGAGTATTTCAGTTAGTGGTGCAGCTAAATTATTAGAAAAGTTTGATACAATCATTTATTTTTTTAGCTGGTTAAGAAGGTTAAAATAACTTTTTTTCTTGTGTTGATAACTGAGATTTTTTCTTTTTAGATTTTTGGTTACTTTGAAGCATCATGCTCATCAGCCAGGTTGTCTTTCAAGATGTTGAAGAGGAAGAAGAAGAAGAAGAAAGAAACGAGTTTTTTGTACTTTTTCTTGGGTTCTTTTCTCAGACAAAAAGGAAGGGAAATATAAAGAGTAAAGGTACGAGAGGAGTACAGTGGAGTGAACTGGAATGACTGGCGAATTGTGTGAGGATGATGATAATGATATATATACATACAAGTAACGGTGCGGTGATATCATCAGAAGGAAAAAAAGTTGCAAACAGTTGTGGAGAAAGTGAATTGTTAACATTTTTAGTTAGAAAGTGAAATGTGAAGGAGAAATATTTTTTCTCGGCTACTAGCTAGTTGTGTTGTGGTGATTGAAAAAGACACGTAAAATGTGGATAACATACATTCACGTATGTGTAATATATACATTATCTATTCTATCCAAATTCCTATGATATTGCACTATTTTAAAAGGAGATAGAAATGTAGTAGGTGGTTATCTTTATACAGTAGCAGTGTAGTAAGTAGTAGCTGTAGTAGCAGAGAGCATACAAGTGGTAGTAGTAGTATAGCAGTAGTAAATATGAGCAGTGTGCTTTTTTCAAAGGCTGCGGTTTGTGCTGTTAGTCGTTAATGTAATTATTTGCTTTTATGTGGTCGAACCTGACAATGCTATTGCGCCGGAAGAGAGCTGCGATCTCTTCAAAAGTTTTGTTCTTCGTTTCTGGGACTTTACTGTAGGTGAAAGTCCAAAAGAATGCGAGGAGGACGCTGAACGGAAGGAATGCATAGTTTCCCAGTTGGTTCTAGAGACAGAAGAAAAAGATAAAACGTTATAGGATGTGTTGTTAGTTTGCTGTATGTACATAATATAAAAATAGACATTGAAATTATAAACATTATAAACACATACATACATATTTAGGAATATACCTACATACACATATACACATTTACAACAATAATATATTATGTTATGTTCATTCATGATTACATGACATACTATTACACAGAACGTAAATTACTTCCTATCAAATCACTTGTGTGTACACATTTGTGGTAGAAGAGAAAACTGCTACACACACATACTAGCTGTTACTTTAGCGGCAGCTCTTTCATAGAAGAGCAGAGAACACTTGCATGGATGGAGAGACTACGTAGGACTACTGGTACATGAGAAAGAACAAAGCATTCACAGAATTTATATAGGTATAAAAAGGGCTTGATTTTACTAGCTGTTACTTTTGCTTGCTTTAGAAAAGGAAGGAAGAGAGAGAGAGAGACATCCTTTGGCTTGTTGGACACCAAACCAATTCTGTAGTGATGATAGTGGCCATGTTGGCCTGTGGAGTTATGTAGTACATCATAATATTTTTAGTTAAAGGGTCCTATATAGTATAGTCTACAGTTGTCGCGTATATAAATATGTGTGTGCGCGCCTGTTGGAAAACTTTTCCTCAAAAGCTTTTGATAGTTTTATCTTAACAAGACTAATTTCATGGAAAAAGTAACTTTGGTCTTATTGATCATCATCATTATCATCATCTGACTTTATATATAGCTGCTATCTATCTATAATGCTAGTGGTAGCATACTTTTAGTTGGACGTTTGCAAGTTGCAATGTGATTGTGTTTTTTCTGCCTTTCTCTACTCCAGTTCGAACTTCTACAGTTGCTGCTGCTGTTAAATATATTGCGATTGCGATTGATGAAGAGATCCAAGTTGTTTAAGAGAAGAAAATAGAATAGAAATGAGAATGGGTCAATTGGGCTGGAATGGATGTGTTTCGAAGCAATTGAATAGTAAGTATGGTTAAATATATGAAAACAGGAGTGGAATTAAGTTAATAAAGGAACGTTGAAAAATAATATGTTTGGTGTAACTCTCTGTCAATCTATACATTTTTTATACAGGTAAAACCAGCCATCACCAATAATAAAAGATAATATCAATGATATTGATGTGGGCAATGAAAGTGTAATCTTTTTCCATTGTTTGTTTTTCCGTTTTTCTCTCCTCTCTTTTAATGCGTTGTGTGTTTTTGCTCTACAATGCTGCTCTACCTTGTTACAACTGCATGAATTTTCCATTTCCATAACCCATTGGGAACTATACTTTCATGTTTAAGAAGTATTTCCCGACAAGGAAGTTGGAAAGCCAGTTGATGAGCACGGCGATTGACATGGCTGCAGGTCGTGGTCCTTGAGAAAAGAGTTCTGCAGTGATGAGCCAGGGAATTGAACCGGGCCCCACCGCGAAGAATACGACAAAGCTCAACGTGCATATCACCGCCAGATAGGAGATCCAGTCCAAGATTTCCTTGAACAAAGAAAAAAATTCCTTTTGCGCAAAACTTGTCTGTCAGTAATCCTCTTAGATCAAAGAAAATTAAACCAAAATTGCAAAGAAGCTAACGAAACAGACATAATCGAAAAGTAGACGTAATATTTTTCAGAATGAATATTTTATCAAAGAGAATCTACACTTCTATTAAAATAATAAATAAATAATGTTTTTGTTATAATAATAATAATAATAATAATAATCTGTACTTACTGAAACCGAAAAATATAACTGCATGCGACCAAAATCAGTAAATGGGGGAGCTTTGCAAAATAAAGTTTATAAATAAAATTGTGCATGTGTAGTTAAAAATCAAGGTTTAAAAATAAAATAAATAGAAAAGGTTTTAAGAAATTTATATAAACAGCCAATTCAGTCCTGGGTGGGATGTAAGCGTTTTATATACTTCCAGAACAGTCGACACCTGTCACTGTCAACGTAATTCCTTCTGTATGTAGTATTACTAATTTTGCTGTAATTGCCGCATAATATGATAATGCTGGCAGCATTATTTTGCCAATCTTTTTTAACAAAAAGGTGACAAGTTCAAGGGACTCTTCTTCAGACAATCGACCGAAAGCGGATTCTACCTTACCGATTAAACCCGCAATGTCATTTTCTGGTTTACATGTACTTAATAGCCAACTAGTCGAAAGTCTGAAGTTTCCTAATTTATCATTGAATTTGAATTTAAAAAATATGTTAGCGACATGAAATCGAAGGAACACCTTGATGAGCATGGAGATTGTGATGAAGATGGAAAAGATGAACATGCCACCAAGGCCGTAAAGATGGAGAGTTCTGCGTCCAGCACGATCCATCAACATAACAGATACAAGGGTCATCCCAACCATGATGGCTCCAACTCCTATCGTTGCATACTTGGCGTATGCATCGTTTAGTCCAGTATCGTTAAATATAGTTGTGGAGTAGTAAAATACCTACGAGTAAAAATTGAGAATCCAAATATTATCATTTTAAATCAAACTAGTAAAACAACGTGTTCACTCTCACGTTCTTGTATGTATGTATCTTTGTATTTGCTTTGCAAAAAATAATAATTTCAGCACCACTTCATTCCATGATATTTTGCACTTTAGCTGACAAAACTAGAAGAACCACTCATGTAACAACAAACCTACACTGGCATGTATGTACATAGTATATAATAATGAACAGTAAAACTGATAGTGGTGAAATAAAAGAGAAAGCTTTGCTTTGTATCCCTTCTACACAACATATTTGTACGCATATCATGATAATCATCCATTTACAGATATTGCTTACGTGATTCTGAACAACATTATATTTTGTACACAGGGAATGGTTTGAAGATAAGTGAACAAAAGTACTCTCGTGTTGATACTTGTTCTCTCTATTGAAAAAGTACACGAAAATCACCTCATTCTCTCTAGTCTATTTCGAAGGTGTGTAAACAAAAACTGTCAGTATCAATTTCAAAAGTTTGTCATGAGAAACTCTTATCCACACCGACCAAACAACCAATTTTGATTATTCAAACAGAACCTTCAAATATATTCGTGCACATTTCCTATATCCATAACCTTTTATATAATTTCCCATATAAAACTTTTCAACTTTTTTTGAAACATGAAGTATAATAGATTCATCTCAATCGACTACTTACTTATATGCTATGCATGTGTGCGTGTCATCTAAAAAAGTGTTATAACATTCCTAATATGCCATACAAGACC
>JAANSP010001357.1:0-15716 GCA_036850745.1 Homidia socia
ATAAATAGTTCCAAAAGTTTTTAGCTGCTCATGCACTGCAGCAGGATCCGAGTAGTACTACATGCGTCATTTTTGCATGTGCATTTATATTAGAGCTGGGAAATGTAATTCAAAAAAACAACAACAATTACACAATTATTTTTTGTGCTCTATCTGATTCTCCTTCTTTAAACAAAATAATTAAGCAATTACTGCCAGTGTACACGTTGGCTCACTCATACACGCGTAAAACATCACTATTTGAATAAATTACTGCATCCATACTTATTCTGTAAGGTTAATTACACGTCATAAAAAGCCAAACTAAATTATCGTTATTATCAATAATTAGTAAAAATCACGTCACCCACGAAAAAAAGAAAACAATGCACAATAGCTAAAGAAGATGAAGTAGTAGAAGACGAAGAAGTAAAGGGAGAAAGTGAAAGTGTTGCTGCCACTCAGCCTGCCAAATGCCACCGCTCCATTGTTTCAAGTTTCATTCACACATTTTTTTTCTTCTTCTCCTCAGTAGTGTCGTTTGTTGCACACCGCCTTGAATGAGTGCGACAGAGAATGAAAAACTTAAAAAGCAGAGCAGCAAGGTTGATGATGATAGAGAAGCAACAGTGAATACAGAGGAAGAAGACGAGCAGAATTTTAAAAGATAATATTTCTCTTCTCCCACTGCAATAACAGCATGTAGCTCAACTGCTCAACTCAACAAAAGATAATAATACCTCATTATTTAAAAAAAATCAATGTATTTTCTGGCCACGACTTCCAAGGCTGCTGTTGCTTCCAATAGACACGTCGAACATTATTCTCTTGTTCTTACTCAAACATTGGTAGAGATAGATGGATAGAAAATAGAGAGAGAGAGAGAGGAAAACAGGATTTATTTACATTTCCAGAGCGTTATTTAAACAGTTGACTTTTATATACTTTTGGCAAAAGGAAGAGCAGACCGTTGTTAGACGTGTGTGTATACTCAAAAAACTTGATACCAAAGATGATAAATAATGATGATGCTTTCTGCTGCTGCTGCTGCTACTACTACTCCTTTTGCCTTCTTCTTTTAGTGTGTGCATACTTGTTATTCAAACTGCTCATCAGATCAGCTTCTTCTTCTTCATCATCATCAAAAACAAGACCATGTCACCATCATCAGCACCACCGTACTACCACCACTCTTACCATCATCATCATCGCCATCCTTCCTCTCTTATTCCAACAACTTTCTTTTTTTCCCTTGTTCTTCTTCTCCTCATAACCCAAGTGTACACTCTCACACACGCACACACTCACACATGTATATAAAAGAGATAGACAGAAAGTAATATTAATAGACTATACCCTATACTCTATAATTTTAATATTATCACACGTATATCTTCTTCTTCTCCTCCACTCTCGCCACCACTTTTACTCATTTTTCCTCTCAACTGAGCCTTTTCTTGGTATTTTTTCTCTTCTTCTCAATAATAACAAGCTGGCTGGCTGGCAAATAAGCAGCAGCAGCACCAAGCAAGCTAGGCAGAGAAGGTAGATAGATAATGATGATGATAGCAGTATAGGAAGAGAAGGAGAAACCTTATAAGAACCTAGAGCATGCATGCATCACTATAACTGTATGAATGGAATTCTAGAAAAAGCACGGCCACCGAGTACACACAGAAAGAAAGATAAAATAACTTTGCTGGTGTATAAATATATGTATGTATATTATGTGATGTGATGTCATTGTGTGCTTACCTTTAAAACAGACATGTGAATACCCAATAAGCAACGTGTGAAAAGAGAGAGGGAGAGAGGAAAGGAGAGAGTTTAGCAAAGCAAAGCGACTACCACATTCATCATCATCATCATCATGGTCGAGATAGTCAACACAGGATATGCGATACTATTATTATATAAGGATCATATGGAGCTTTCCTCTCCGTTTTACTCTCTCGTACTTCCGCTCGCTCTTGGTGTTGCTTTGGTACATTGCTTTAGGTTTTGTTCACTCTCAAATAGCACACGAGAAAGAGTGTCAGGTAGAGAAGAGAGAGCTGGAGAGAGAGAGAGAGAAACTAGAAGAACACACAAGGAGTGAAATTGAATTGATAGATTGACTTGTTCTGTGTATGCCTTCCATACCAAGTTCCATGCAAAGGAAAAATCTATCTCTGCTACTTACTACATATATACATGTGTATATGTTATTTTGTACTCTTAGAGTATCATCATATTGTCCTAGTCAACGCCAAAAAAATACTACTACATACTGTGCCTTGCTAGAATGAAGAGAAACTGGCTAGTAGTGTTTTTGTGCTAAATACTACTGCTACATATAAAAATGTGTAATGTGTGTGTGTGAACTAGAAGAACACACAAGGAGTGAAATTGAATTGATAGATTGACTTGTTCTGTGTATGCCTTCCACATACCAAGTTCCATGCAAAGGAAAAATCTATTTCTGCTACTTACTACATATATACATGTATATATTATTTTTGTACTCTTCGAGTATCATCATATTGTCCTAGTCAACGCCAAAAATATACTACTACATATACTGTGCATTGCTAGAAGGAAGAGAAACTGGCAAGTAGTAGTGTTTTTGTGCTAAATACTACTGCTACATATAAAAAATGTGTAATGTGTGTGTGGATGGAACAGAAAAGTATAGCATTCAAGTTGTAGTCGTGTTGGATTTTTGTCTTTCTTTTCGTTTGCTATTATCAATATCTTTTAGTAATATCAGTAGGAGTGCATATATGTATAGCCGCTTTCGTTGGTCGTCATCATCGTTGTTGTCGTCATAATCGCCAACTTATTATCTGTAAGTTTATACGTGATGCAGTTCACACACAAGCTAAACAAGTGTGAGAAACAAACTGAGGAGAGTGAGAAAAGCAGAGACTAGAGGGAAAGTGGAAAAAATGCATAATAGAGTCTCGAATAGGAAATAAAAAAGGATAGTTCTGTGAAGCCATTTAGCAAAAGAGTGAAAGAAAGTTGTTTGCTAAATAGTATGTATTTTTATTTATATATTTTTAAACGTGGAGCTTTTATCTCCTATGTATTCATATTATTCCTTTCTTCTATTTTTAAATTGCTTTTAGTTTGTTATATTCCAAAATTATTTTTTCATGGGTAAAATATGTACCTATAGTTTATTCCATGGACTGACAGACAGAATAGCGTAGCATAATGTACAAATTCGTGAATTGGTTCCCATTACTTTGCACCATAATATTAACAAACTGGATGATAGAAACAAGCTTCCGAACACGCAGAGGAGCAGCAGCAGCAGCACATTGGCAGAGAAACCAGCAACTCCAATTCGCAGTCACAGTCTATAATTTTCCCATTGTATAAATACCAAGCAGCAGGAGCACCTCACCACCACCTCCAACTTGCACGAGTAGTAGGAGTATTCTAGCTTCAAGCTAAATATTTGTATGTACATAATACATAATATTATATCCTGTAACATTAACAGCCGCAGTAGCAGACAGTCGACGAGTCTCTTCCCTACTTCCTATTTTTTTCCTTTCTCTTCCATGCTGTTGCTGCTGGAGGGAGAGATTTTTTATTAGTTTTTAGGGGACATGTAGACACACAACACACAGAATAGAACAGAGAGCCGATCTTGCCGACGAACTGCACGACGAAATATTTGTTTCTTCTTTCGCCTTCTCGCGAAAGACACACTCGTCGAAAACCGTGAGCATTTTGTTGAGCCAATGGATTGTACTCAAAAGCTGGTGGTGGTGGTAGTAATAGACAAAGTAAATAGAAAGATAGCAGCAAAAGCATGCAGGGGAGAGGATAATAACAAACAGCTATATACACAAACACTCACGAACATTTTGACATACTTGTCGTTTTTCTCTGTGTGAGAGAGACAGTTGTTGTAGAGAGAAGAGTCTTTTATTTAAGGATAAAAGCTCTCCGCTGATATAAGAAAAGAGCCACAAAACGATACGCCGCAAAAAAGTAAGTCAGAAGGAATTTATATTATCTATTGATAGCATGCACATTCATGTAATATTACCTACATACGAAAGGGAGTACGTTGTGGAAATTCTATTCAGAAAAAGTAGCTACTAACCAACAAGTTTGTCTAAAAAAATTCCTTTGAGCACACGCTTTTTTCCGAAAACACTTACTCAAGTCAGCTTTTGTACATTCCTACATACATGTATACATACCTTAAGCAGCAGGGATTTTTTTTCGATGAGACAAGCAAAATAACGATGATTATAATAAAGAGTAAAAATAAATATAAAAAGCATACACACACTCACTTCAGCATACAGATATACAGGGCTGCTAGTAGAAGAATGCTGGGAAAGTGAACAGGAAAGAATTGTAAAAGGTGAGCGAGCATGTTTAAAAGTAAAAGTGTAATCGTGATGATCCTGAGACCGAGATGATGAGGACGATATATAGTGTAGAGCCTTTTCCTTTTTTCTTCCTTTTCAGAAAATCCTCTTATCATCATCATCATCGTTGTATAGGACCAAAGTTGCAAAGTTTAGTCGACTAAAATAGGTAAGAAAAAAGAGAGATTTTGCACGTAGAAGGGAAAAGTCTTGTCCTGGTAGCTAGAAGCAAAAGCTACCACTTGAAGTGACTCAAGCAAAAGAGAAAAAAGAGATAGAAAGAAAGCAAGAGTTGGGGGAGAAATCGACAACAACAAGTGCGATGATATTATTATTATTATTATTATTACTTTTTTTCCTTCTCACATCTTTTTGTTATACTGCATGTGAGGATGACGACAATGTGTGGTATTATGGTGGTGCTTGGGATGCAGATCAATGATCATATAATATAATGGGTAGGTATACTGCAAAGTAAAAATGAAGGAGTGAGCACACAACAGATATAAAGAATGAAAAAAAAAGACAATTCAAAAGAGGCTTTTCTCTCCTCTTGAATATCTTTTATGATGCTGCTTGCAGCAACCCAAAAGCCATACTGCCACCGCAAAAACCAAATCGTGTAGGTATGGCTCACACAGGTAAGCCTTTTCTTTTATGTATATAACTATAGGTGCTAGATGGACGGATAAATAAGAAAACCTGTCGGGAATTTGGGAGAGAATGAAGTGGGGAATGTGCAGTTTTGTTGGAAGAAAACGGAAAGAAAAAAGTTTTGCAGGAGAAGATCGGCGTTGTTGCTGATGTTGCTGCTGTTGATGATAATAATAATACGAGAAAGAATGGAATGTTATCGGAAACAAGATAGGATTATTCATATATTATTGAATAGAGAAATAAAAGAGGCGTACGTGTTTAAATTGATATTAAAAATATCTGTGATGTTACGTCGCTATAAAGCAGTTTTCCAAAAAAAAAGAAGTTTATTACGAAAACAAACTTTTGAGCTCTTCTTTTTTATGTCATGTTGTGTGGTTCTTGTTAAGCAGAAAATGAACAGGAATTTTGATGAGGGTTGTATGCGATTTGATAATGTATAATAATAATAATAAAATATAAAGTATGTCACTCCTCCCCCTCCCCCTCCTCGTCATCATCATCATTCCTAACCTCCTCCTCAACTTTTGTCTTGGCTTGCGGCACGGCATTTTGTCTACTTTTCAAGTAATCATCAGCAACCAACATTTCCCGTGTGTACATTCCCGTAACATTATCTCCAAACTCCATCATTTCTTCGCCATTATCAACGTTAGTAAAGCCCCGAATGAGCTCATTGTCATAATCCTCGTACATATGTAAATGGTAGGAACCTGCCCAGTCCGTAAACTTTTTGCAGCTTGAGAAAAAGGGGTTCCCTACCAAATCTCGTGCTGGCTCTAACCTTCTCCTCGTCATAGTCTGGTTGAAATATTCTCTCGTATGCCTTTGGTTTTTCACCACCAGCTTTCTGACCGGTACTAATAATAGGTTTCTGGTAATCTGGGCGATTAAACAGTTCGTCCACTTGACCATGTTTTTGTCGTTTGTTGTAGTTGTTGATAATTCGAGCCTTATCATAGTTGAATGTGTCCAGATAGTGACTTTCTTGTTCCTCACGCTTCGAATCCAGTAGACTTTCATGCTCCTTTTCGTCTTCTTTGGAACGCCTGATTTTTTCGCTAAGACGAGCTATTTCCTTTTGGGCATCAGCTTTTACCTTTTCAACAGCTTTGTTCACAGAAGAATATGGCTGCGTGGTAATCACTGTTGGGATTTAAGAAAACAAATGAAATGAATAACCCAAAAAGCATATTGTTTATGCATTTAAATTCTTTTCTTTTTTAAAAACTTTTTTAAAATTAGTTTCAAATGTGCATTTTAAAGCCTATCGTGCTCACCATCTTTTACTGGGGCTTCCTCCTGTGATATCCAAGAGGGTATTTCCTTCTCCAAAGCACCTTTTGGTTCTGGCACGTCAGATGGTGGTCGCATGTCCCCTTCCTCACCACCTACAATCTCATCCTGCTCATCTGCTAGTTTTTTTTGTTTTCGCTCCTCCTCCACATTGTTCAGAATCCTAAGAATGTTCTCTTCAGCCGCCTTTTCCTTTCTTTTCTGCAACAATCGCAGTTTCGCTCTATAAACCTTTCCCTCAAATTTTTCCTCATTGAATAGCCTTTGTTCAGATGGCACCCACAACTCTCCCGTCTCATGCAAATGTTTGAAAAACTGGTTACCATTATACTCGTAAGGTTCCACAGACGTTATTTCCTCATCTACAGCCTGATGGCTTAATGTAGTGTCGTATTGTTTTAACCTTCCCAACATTTGATTAACCCGAAAAACGGGATGTTTGTAAAGGTAGGCCAACTCTGGAGGAATGTCTTTGTTCAGCCCGTCAATTATCAACTTTTTCATTCGATTCTGCTCCGCCCTTTCTCTCTGCCTTGTAGCTTTAATCAGAGCAATGCGCTCCTCCTCTAAAAGTTTATCGTAAAAGTCGTCCATGTAGTGGCGGTCATTTAGTCGAACTTTTGTGCTTTGCATGAGGTATTCCAAGCGGACAACGACACGATTCGGGAACTCACAGTTGTACTCAATGATTTGCGCTTCCATATTGCCATCTTCCTTTTTTAACGGAACGCGAAATCCGGGTTTTCGCCGGACACCACCTTTACGCCCTCTCCTCTCACAAGGAACTCCACTGGGTGTCATAGTTTGACCTTCAGGGCACCTGGGGAGTTTAACACTGGCAGGTTGATTGTTATTACGACTTGCATCCTTATTCCCTGCTCCAGCGCTAATAGACTTTGCTTTGACCCCAGCTGCCGCGGATGGATGTGGACCTGCTCCAGCATTGGAGTTTAACTGGGGCTGGGACGTGGTAGCCTGTGGTTGAGGCTGTTGAGGCCCTATTCGTGACATTTTTAAGTAAAAATACAAAAAGTTTTACTTGGTAAATTATTCAAATGACTAAAATATGTCCAATGATTATCTGTTTGTAGTGATTATTTAGCTTGTAAAATAAAATTAGTTATCTCCTATGTATTATACAAAATTACATGATATGCATCAGTAAATCTTCAGAATTTTTTGGCAACAAATATAGCTGTGTAGTGTTCACGGTGACAAAGTAACAATAAAACCGCAACCATAATATTATGTTTTGCACATTGACATGGAGTTTTGCCAAAGCTTTTTGCTTTCACTTCATTGTATGTCACCGCCAGGTAGGCAGGATTCTGGACTTGCACCACAACTGAGCATCCTTTGTTGTAAAAGTAAGAGAGTTGGGTCATTGGGTGTAAAAAGCATTGTATTGAACAGCCTATCTGATAAACGAGTGTACATTGTACAGACTCTGCACAGAGTCTCTTGGCTCTTGAGTCTTGGCAGAGTTCCCGTTTTTTGTTACGTAATAATATGATGATGCATACCAGTAGTACATGTGGCCATGCGTGTTCCAGGAATTCCATTTTTATCAGCTGCTTCTTATATGCTGGCACTGGACAGAATGACTGCCTGGAGAACAAATCCAATGATGATAAAATATTAAACATGTGCCTGTGCATAAAACCACCACTTTAAAGTGAGGTTTGCACTTGCGATAAAAAAAGCTTCCAATGATGGAGCAGCGTAATTTTTTAAATTATAAAATATAAATGACTGTTAATTATAAAAATCATGTCAGCAGTAGTTGCCCGCGCCTTGGCCATGATTGCTGTTGTCTTCCAATCCTACTTTAACTGGGATCCAGAGAGTCGTGGTACCACAGAGCATGCATCACTAAAGGCTGGTGGGGATGTTAATAAAGTTGGTGATATTAGTGCTTATCATCTAGCTGGGCTAATACTTGCTAGAGGTGGAAGCAAGGGAATTCCCAAGAAAAATCTGGTGCAAGTGAATGGACAACCGTTGGTTGGACGAGCTTTGGATGCAATGATTGAGAGTGGAGTATTTACGACAATTTGGGTATCGACGGATGATAATGAGATTAGCAAGTGGGTGGTGAATCACTACTCTGGAAAAAGAGGGACCCCCGCTAGTGTTATCGTATCCATTCATAACCGGGCTGCATACACTGCAACGGATTCTGCAAGCTCAATGAGTGCCGTACTAGAATTCTTGAGCTTTCATCCAGGTTCGAATGTACATGTACCGAAATATTTATCCGGGACGGAGGCAATGATAATTTGCATGTGTGTTGTGTACATGTTGTTATAATTTCCTACAGAGATAGATGCTATCGGTCTTATCCAGGCCACTTCACCTTTTGTACAACCAGAGTACCTTCAAAAAGCTGCGATTAAACTTTTGCAGAAAAATAGCCGCTACGATTCTGTATTTTCAGTGACAAGGTCCCATCAATTGAGATGGACTGTTGAAGATGCAACCGGAAAGTATAGTAAAAAAGATATTACGGGAACAAGAACAAGACCAATAAATTTTAATCCAATATCAAGACCTAGACGACAGGAGTGGCCAGGGGAAATGGTGGAGAATGGAATGTTTTACTTTACACTACGCCAAGTTATCGTAAATTATCAAACATTCCAAAGTTTTGGGTAAATGGATACCTTGCATTTGCAATCATTATTTAAAGAACTTTGGTAGATATTTATTAAATAATCATCAATCATTTATAAAAACTCAGATCATCATCTTACGTGGAAATTCCAAAGCATTTGAGCATGGAGATTGATACAATCGAAGACTTGGAAATTGCGAGGTGTCTTGCTCTTAGATTTGACAGGAAAACAAACAACGACTCGCCAGTATTGTCACAACAAGGGAAACCGACTCAACCAAAGGAACTGTGATTTTAATTTTTAATAATTTTGTGATAATTTTTACAATGATAAGTTAAATGCTCTATATGAACAATGTTTTTAAACATGTGCCAATATTTGTGACACGCCATTTGAATTTGCGTATTCATAACAAATCCTTTGTATTCAATCTTTTGATAATAAACTTTCTTGAATAAACCAAAGAGAGTATCAAGCTTGAAACCAGCGTATATATTTGCTAAAGAACTTCCATTTTATTTAACTTCCATAAAACTGTCTTTCCGTTCAATCAACCTAATGAAGAAATATGGACCTCCTGACCCGTAATTTCATAGTTGCTCCTGGATTCAGAGTTATTGAAACTAGAAGGCATAATATTTCAAAAAAAAATCTTTTCAATTTTACATATAACAGCCTTGCTAGTCCAGTTTATAAAATAAATTCAAAAATCAATAACTATTCAACATGGTCGAATTTTGAACCCTTTGAATAGCAAAAATAAACTAAAAATCTTCATTTTACAAATTAAACTTGTAATTTTTGTAAATATTTGGGAAATTTTGACTGGTGAAATATAAACAGCAACATGGCGGAAGAACAGCTACTCCGCGGAAGACAACGCCGTTATTAACCCGTAATTTCATAGTTGCTCCTGGATTCAGAGTTATTGAAACTAGAAGGCATAATATTTCAAAAAAAATCTTTTCAATTTTACATATAACAGCCCTGCTAGTCCAGTTTATAAAATAAATTCAAAAATCAATAACTATTCAACATGGTCGAATTTTGAACCCTTTGAACAGCAAAAATAAACTAAAAATCTTCATTTTTCAAATTACACTTGTAATTTTTGTAAATATTTGGGAAATTTTGACTGGTGAAATATAAACAGCAACATGGCGGAAGAACAGCTACTCCGCGGAAGACAACGCCGTTATTTTGGTCAGTCAATAAAAAATCTTTACAATTTTGCAAGAGATTATTATTCGTAACTTGAGGTTTCTATACAGGTTACATGAACAATATCGCACACAAGGTTGATACTCCAGAATCCGCCAAGTCGTACCGTTCCGTTATTTCACCCATGACACGTAAATTGAAATGGAAATATGAGGCAGAGAAATCCTTCAAGCCGGACCCTTCGGGGCTACCCCGGTTTGCGGACAAGATCCTTCATCGTGCGATAAAAACTCAGATTCCTGGTCTCCTCCCAGCACTCAAAAATTCACCTCAGTTTGACGAGTACGATGAAAGTCTAAAAATTTATCTTCGATCACCGGAATTTGAACAGCACAAGCAACGCTCCCTCCACTACTTTTGGCTACCTCGCGATGAGCGAGCAGAACTCTGTGGAATATTTCAACGTCATTTGAAACCGACTGAAAAACGAAAAAACAAGCGGTTCGTTCCAAGGGGTAATCGAACTCAGCTCACTGGAATGGCTGCAGAGACCGCTATTCTCGACCAACAGGAATATCTTGAGAGCATTGCCAACGACCCGAGATTTTCTGGTAACAAAGCCAAAGCTCTTCAGCGACGTCGACCGAGTGAGACTCCCAGTCGAGTTTTCCGGATGAACCGAAAATTCCAAATATCTTACTGGGACCCAACATTCGACAAACATCTTGTGGATTCTTACCGTCGTACAAGGAGCAAGTTGCCTGCTTGTGATGCAAATTTGCCACGAACACTTTGAAACTTCTCCAGAGCCCAAGGATATTATTACTTGTTTGGAAGAGTATAAAAAACGATACAATGAATTGCAGGATCTTTCTGGAGAACCAATATTATTGTCGGACAAACGGGAAAAGCTCCGGCGACTTAGTTTGTTTGGTACTTTGGAGGATGAGGAGAGACGTCGGGGATTCAAGCACATTAAGGAACTAAAAGAGTATGACAATGAAAGTGAGGCGTTATGGACAAAGCAAGCCAAGTTGATGATTTCTGCGGCAGAGTACATCAATAAAATCAAAAACGGGAGGCGATTCCCAACTCCACCCAGAGAGCTTCATAGGAAAGGGAAGAGAACCAGGAAAACCGGGAGTGATGCAATAAGTGCAAGATCAGAAGCCTCTTCAGTTAATATTGAGGAGTACTTGAGTAGAAAACCAGGGACTGCTGGTGGTGGTGGTCATCATAATCATCATAGGCAAAAATGGAGAAAACGTCGTCACTTTCACCACAACTACAAAAGTGAAGAATTTTACATGGAAATGTACCTTCACTTTTTGAACCCCGAGGAAGACGTCAGTCTGAAGGCTCCTCCCCATCAGATGACAGATGTACGTGAGCTTAGGAAAAAAATGAACTTGGATGTAGATGAGGAGTCGGAAAGAAAGTTGTTGAACATGTTGAACGAGTCGAGCGTGGAGGCTTTGCATGTCCATGAGGATACGAAAAGTTCAATCTCTCAATCGTTGACGTCTCAGGAGCTTTTACATGAGAAGGAGATTTTAGAGAATCAAATATCTCGCTTGAAAAATCCGAGATTGGCCCGTATTTTGACCAAAATGCTGAGCCAAATCAATATAAAATCCGACAGTATAACAATGACAAGCAGTGAATCAAAGAAATCGCCTGTAGAAAATGTTGACGCTGACGTTGATGACGATGATGATCAAAGGACATCTCAACCTGCAACAATGACAGATTGGACACTACCGGCAAAAACTTCAGCTGGCAAACCACCTGGAACAGGAGAGCAGGTGGCTGACATTGATGACGAGGACTTGGACAAATTGGGAGATATTCCGGAACATGAGCTACGAATGATTATGAGTGAGATTGCAGTGTCTTCCAAGGGAAGTGGCTCCACGGATAATCTGAGCTCAGGTTCTAGTGGAGGAGAAGAAGAGGATGAAGGGGAAGGAGAAGACGGAGGTGACGATGATGCACTCAAGTTGTTTAAAAAGGCAAAACGGAAAAAGGACAGTGTAGCGGAATTTATGGATTTGACGACAGAGTTTAGGGCAAGAGTTTGCCAGAAGGAAATGGGTAAACTTACTGGTCAACTGAATCCTTTTGCAGAAGCAGTTTGTATTTTGTATCCGGAGGGGACGGACAAGAAAGGCAAGAGTAGTAGGACCAAAAGTAAATTTGGATCAAAGGCTATATTAACGTAGGTTACTAATAAACAAAGAGCATTTGTAAATGTTTCGACATTGCTATAAATATGTGGCAAGATTGTACTGAAAAATAAAAGCCAATTAACGCATTGTATAACTGTGAATTTTGATTTTGTATTCTAAAAGTTAATTTAATTAATAATCAAATCAAATATACTTTACAAAATATACCTAAAACGACAGGACGAAGCAGACTCTGACCAGAGGTGTGATACATATCTGTAGTTCTTTCTTATATTTTAATACTGAATGCTGATTACATCTTCATCGGCAGTATTTTAATAACAAATTAGCAATTATTGGTTCCAAAAAGGAGTATTTATAATCCTTCGTTGTTTAGGTTGTTATTTTCATCGACAACGTCAATTCTTTCATTAACCTCATCACCCGAGTCAGATTCTGGAAGCTCGTTGAAAAGAAGCTTTCTGAAATTGAGAATATATTCAACTTCAATAGTGCCATTCTGTGGATTAATGTCTGGCATTTTATAGTTGTGGTATAGTGGAAAAAATTACAGTAAACGGGGTGTTCTCAATATCCTAAAGCCAACTCGTTGTTTTGGAAAAACATCCTCCAGAAAATAGTAGACATGTCCAGCAAAAATCGCAACCAAATCAGCACTCAATGGACTTCCGGTAAGAATTGATAAGGCTACTAGTATAAACGGCACGTAGTCTGCTTGCATAGTGAACAGACCAAAAATCATAACCCTTGTGCGCGGATTTCGACGACACCAAAGGTACAGAATGGAGTGTGTGAACGCATGTCCCAAAAACAAGAGTTGAGTGAAGAGAATCGATGCGACGAGGATAACTGAAGCCAAGAAAATGTACATCAAGCAAAAGTCGGCCGAGCGATGGTGAAAAAATCCTTCTTCAAGAATTCGGGAGTAGCGGTAGGTGAAGAGAAGATGAAAGGCACTTCCGAAGCTGTTGCGGCCAGCGTAAAGAAATGTGGTCAAAACTCGCCAGTACTATAAATTGATAGACATTTAAGATTAAGAACTTACAAATCAGTATTTTTTGAAACGCTGCTATATCATTGAGACTGAGACTGTATGTTTGAAATTTACCTCATATCTTTCAATCATCAAATCTGGATTCAAATATATTTTATACTCCGAAATGAGTTCAAAATTCTACAGTGGTGTCATAAAATTAAAGTATATATCTTTGAAAATGTCAAGGGTAAAAGTAAAATAGAAAAAATATGAAAAAATAAAATGACAATGATTTGATGATACATCACCGTCGTACTTACTGTAGCCAATGTAAGGAGTAGACAGGCGGTAGTGTACACCCGCGTTACAACTGGAATTTCTTGATAAATGTGAATCCATCCTCTATCAGCGACCCCTTGTCTGTCCATTTTTGGTGCATTTACTTTTATTTTAAAATTGTTTGACTTTAGAAAAGTTTAAATAAGTTAACTATGTGCCAAATGAAAATAAACAGCTAAAAAGAAGGAAAACTTGGATAACTTATCAGCAAAGATCCGCGTAATGCAGTCATCAATGACGTAGCAAAGTTGACCTTTTAAAAATTCTTTTAATTTATATGAAATGAGAAGTCAGCATGTCAAGAAAGTGATGATACTTACTTTATGAAACATTAATGCCATAAACGTATCCATGACGCTAAACACACGTGTCCATAATCTTTTCTCCTCACTTTTGTTCCCTGAAACTCAGTCAGTTCCTTGGATGAACATTAGCTGTGACCCGTGAGGAATAAGTCTTCGCATTTAAGTTATCTATGATTTTATTCCAATTTCAGTCTTGCAAACCGAAAATCACATTTGTTTTGTTTGCACCTAATTTTCAAGCATTTTTAGTCTTTCTTTTGTTTATTGAAAATTATTTTATGATTTTTTTCTGGAAATCTCAGTTTGATCTCTGGGATTGATGGCAAAAAAGGTACCCCTGCTGTAATCATATCTATAAATGTAACACAATTTGTGTATTATCTGAATTTGTTTCGATATCTCTCCACAAATGTACATCCTTTCTGCTTATTGTAGGCTGTTAGAAGTGCTAGAGTAATGCAAAGTTTGCATTGCAAACTCTGCGCAATGTTGCGTCACTTTTCGTCTCTTCATGTTGTACCCATGAAAAACAATGAAATAACTACTAATCAATTAGCAATATGTACAAGCGAATACAATATTCACTGCCGATTTTTGTCCAGCTATAACCTCTTGTCGTCTCCAACGTCTCCTTTCCATTCTAAGGCCCCGCGCCGGGCTTGCCTCTCGATTCCTTGACAAAGATTCCAATTTAAAGCATGGTTGTAGAGTGTCAGATACGAGAAACATACAAAGTATGGTCGCTGGATGTCCGTTTGGTCTTATTAGGTCAACTATCGAGTCCAGTGGCACCAGATATGAATTAGGAATTAGTTAACTAATCGTAAGTATTTTTTGAAAGAAAACTTTACGAAAACGTTTATCCGCGAAACAAAATTAAGAATGAATACGCAAGGAGAACAAGATGCATGACGTGACGTGGTCACTTTCAAAGCAATCAAGTTCTAACACATTTCTTCCATTCATGTTTTTTGAACTTTGCGTTTGAAATGCATGAAAAGCGCACCTCTTGAGGCGGTCTTCCTCCAGTTAAAATATAAAATGCAAATGTGAATAATTCTTGTTGTCGACAGATAGAAAGGATTTTAATAATTGCAAGTGTACTCTTTTACCAATTTAAAACACTAATTAAAAAGGTCGGACGCTTTTTTAAATTTTGCGATTCTTATAAGTTAACTACTATCTAAAAGTGACATCACAAGATAATCGTGGAGTTATATATTGGAAATGCTGTCGAAATTTAGTTATACCAAAACCAAACTGACCAAGCATCTTGGGTAACTGGTTTTTGAAGACTTTTGGAATGTGGCTCCATGAGGTTACTATGTTTACTTTTCCCTATAGGTAAGCTATTTTGTAGTTGTAGACTAGATTACAAAATAATATTTTGATTGATTACTAACAGAAGAACAGGCAGAATAGAGGATTATGCTAAATAATGCAAAATAAATTATTTTGTGTGTGCCAAAATTTCACTCATAACTCACTGCTGCAAATGTCCATGCTTCAATACCGACCTTTATAAATGGGAGACTTTTGGCACACCACAATAACTTAGTTGCATCTTCTTCCCCTATAGTTATTTGTAGATGATAGCAGCATTTAGATTTACAACATCGCCGCATTCATAAACTAACCAATAATAATGGCCAACAATAATCCGGAACGAAACCCTTCCCAATTTTTCGAACGTGTCAATGAAAAGGGCCTAGAAGAATTTGAAGACAGATGGAGGCAGACTGCAACATCGAACGCGACTTTGGATGATTTTGACCGAAAGAAAACGCTGGGTACTGGATCCTTTGGCCGTGTTATGTTGGTAC